>JAADXJ010000683.1:0-16194 GCA_023337735.1 Pythium biforme
CGCTGCCGCGGCTTGTGCTCTTCCCCTGCCAGCACCGCTGCGTGTGCGATCGCTGCATGGTGCTGCATGACATCACCAACCAGCCGGCAACCGCGTCTTCGTGGACGTACGTTTCCAATCTTGTCGTTTTACTGCTCCTCTAGGTTTTTATGACTGCACTATTCTCTGTCTCTCTTTCTGCTTGCTGTGAACAGTGCGTGCCCGGTTTGCATGGCCGACATCAAGCTCATGCTCCCGCACACAGGGCAAGAAGAGGCAATGTACTGGAGGTGGGCGCTCGAATACCCGCCCAACCTCCCAGATCACTTTCACGAAGACTTTAAAGATGCTGCGAAGCGGCTCAAGCTCGGCTTGTCGTCCGTGCAGCCGTGCGACGAACCCACGGAGCCGAATACTCGCGAGTCACAGCTGCAATCACCTCCACCAATTGAGTCGGCCAAGTCCGCTGCGCGGTCCACGACATCTCGACGATCAATATCTGGCTCACAACACTCGGTACGGCGGTTCTCTCTTGTGAATCGACGCAACAACACTACCTACAACAGCGCAACCCCAACGAAGGAGGCGGAGAGGTGCACAATACTTTAATCACCGCAAAATACGAGAACTCCTACGATATCAATATCCTTCGTACCTGATGGAGGCCATCATCACCAGTCCCCGAGCGCGGCACTTGCGAGGTTGAGCACGGGCACGCGCGCCACGAGCTCACGCAGCGACGGGAAGAGCTGCTCCACGCGCGTAGTAACCGTCGTGTCCAGCAGATCAATCTGCTTGGCCGCCGCAAAGTTCAGCATTCGGGAAAGCACTGCGACGAGCTGACTTTCAAACCCAGTCGAGTGGCGAATCAGGGAGACCAGTGAGGGTGGCGTTCTTACATCAGTGGTGGTGGTGGTGGGCTCTTCCCGGATGTCGGTGAGCGCGCATGCGACCTCCGCGAAGGTGTTGACCCACAGCGAGCCGTTCAGCTGGAGCATACTTTCGATCTGCTCGAGTTCCTTGCTGGCGATGAGGACCAGCAAGAGGAAGAGACTCTGGCGCGCGTCGCGGAGAAGCTCACTGGATGAACGAAGGAGACAGCGGCCCACCGACGCGTGGCTTGCGGCGAGGTCAGCGACGATATGGATCAGCAACAGTTGAAACGGGAAGCGCGACGGGTTCGCGGCCGTCGTCGTTGTTGCCGTTGTCGTGGGTTCGCTTGAAACACTTGCGAGCCACGACGTCTGGCAGATCTCGGTCACTTCGTTCGCGACTTCTTCGGGGCGACCGATCGACACGTCTTCAAGGAGAGCGCCAAGCACTCGGCCCGCGACTTCGTGGAATGCGAGCGATATCTCAAAGCCCAAAGATGGCACGCTAGTGGAGAGATCACGACCCATCGTGGGGACCGAAAGTCGATCACTCGCGATCAGCCACTCGAGTGCACGAACGTGGAGCTCTAAGGTCTCGTCGGCCGCGGACGAGGGCACATACTGGGAGGCAGACACGCTAAAGAGCGCCTTCGACGGCGCCGGCGCCAGGCGACGCACGTTGAGCGTGCGGAAAAACTCGTAGCACGTTTGCACCGTGCGCAGCAGCGCCGCGTTGGTCGCGTGGCTCACTTTGCCGTTCTTTCGGACGGTCAGAGAGCGGCACAATCGCGGGAACTCGAAGGCCCAGTGCGCGAAAATTGACCCCGGAATCTCGCTCGCGCTGGTGTAGATTTCGGTTGTGTGTTGGAGCTTCAAGACGATACACCACGTCGCACAGACCCACTCAAACGGAAGTACGGTCCTCTCGCCCGCCAAACAGACTTGATCCACAAAATTCCGGGTGACGTGCGGAGGGATATTGACAAGCAGCGGCGCGACACTCGTGCCATCGACCAGAACGCTGGCGCATCGCACAGCGTAGTGGACCAGCTCATAGCGACGGCTCTGTTGCACACCCTCGAGTAGCTGGAGCGCCAACTCCATCAGAAACCCAAGCACGTCGCTCAGTGGAGACGACACGTCACTGGACACGAGTTCTTCGCGTCCCCGCGTGGCCCACACGTCCTTCAATAGCAAGACAAGCGCGTCGAGCGCAAACGACGCCACCCGCGGCGTCGAAGCTGAGAGCTCGAGGGTCGTCTGGACGATCCACATACAGACGTCGACCACGCGCACGCCCGCGGACTGCCCACCGGTGCTGGAAAGCATGAGCCCGTGGATCTGCTCGTGCTGCCGGCTGATAAAATGCACCACGTCGGTGCGCCGCAGATGAGCATCGCCGTCCAGCAGCTGCGTGACACAACACGTGAGCTCCATCGCGACGAAGACTTGCCACTGGTCCTTGGTCGTGAACACGCCCGGCGAGAACGTGAGCCGGAACCAGCCGTGCTGATCATGAACGGAATGGATGGTCCGCTGCACGAACGGCCAGAACGGATCCTCGGATGCGCTTGCAACATCGTCGGAAGCCGTGGGGGTTTGGACGGCAAGAAGGTCGTTGTTCCACCACGTACTGGTATGCTGGCCGACCCAGATGAGGCACTCGCGCATTTGCGGCGTGAGCATGGACTGGAGCAACATCTGCGGCGCGTTGTCGGTCGGGTTCTTAATGAACCCCGTGAGAAACCCGCTCAGAAACGCACTCGCTTGCTTGAGATGCCCGACAAGATCGTCGACGTTGGGCTCCGCCGTCGTCGGTTCTAGTTGTGCGCAAAACGCGAGCGACGCTGCGCGCGCCATAGCTTCACAAATCGACACGGACGCGAGAAGTCCAAAGAATGAGCCCAGCAAAGCCGTCTCCGCGAGTCTCTCAAGTAGGCTGGTTTTACACGTGGAGGCGTGAACAGCTCGCTGGGACGCGAGCTTGCAGTACGCCTCCATCACGTCCATGCGCTCCTGCGGCGTGGCGTCGTTCACAGTCTCATTGGAGAGCAGTGCGATCCACAGCGCCAAGTAGTGGTCGACGGCTTGCTGAAGCGAGAGCGATCGAGATGCTGTTGCTTGCGCGAGGAGGCGAACCGTAGCCTCGTGGATCCGCTCCATCTGCTCGACTTGCTCGGCGGGACGCTCAAACACGAGCCCTTCGAAAGCAACGACAAACGCACTCGTGACAGACCCCCACGACGAATGGAATACTACTGGCTCTTGTAGCTCGCCATCAAAGTGTTCCTTCGAGACCTCGCCCAGTCTGGTCACATGCTGGTCTCCGCCGGAATGGTGGCTGCTGAGGTGTCGCTCCACGCCAGTCTCGGAATGCTGCTGGAGCGAAAGAAACCACGCTTCCACGCGCTCCAGAAACGCCACGTACTCCGTCGTCCCCACAGCACGGTGCTTTGCCAGGGCTTGCACTAAACTCACGATCGCAGAGACCCGCTTGCGACGCTCCACTTGCACTTGGTGATCATCGGCTTCTTCCATCGAACTTGCCGGCTGAACGCCCACAGTTTGCCAGTACTCGAGATCGAGGCAGCACGGCAGGATCTTGTGTTTCCAATCGGATGGTTCAAACATCTTGAGCTGGTTCACTCTCGCCCCCAGTGCAGCCTGGTCTTTACCGTGCAGCTCCAAGAGCTCTTCGACTTTTCCTCGCGCCTCGGACTCGTGCTGGGAGCTCGCAGGAGTGGCCTGGCTGGGTGTGGCGAGTACACTGCCCGATGTCTTGACGCTGCTCATGGACGATAAGCGGCGACGGCGTAAGCGCGCGGTCACTTCCTGTTCGCGCACGTTCAATTCGTTGTACCGTGCACGCGCTTGCGAGAAAAAATCCGACAAAAGACCGCCCACGGCCGATCCGCTGAGCGTCTGGTGGGTCTTGATCGCGCTCAGATGCGCCAGCACGTGGTGCGCTTTCCGCCGGGGCGACTCGGCACGATCAAACTCCGATAGGAACGCACACACAAACTGCAAGTGGCGCTTCGTCGACACCAAGCCGCACATCGCGTGGCTGTCAGTCGAGTCGCCGCTGGATAGAGTCGGTGGACGTGCTCGCAAACAGGCGTGAGAGGCAACAACCCCAGCAGCCGAATGCCCAGAAAGTGATTGCTGCATGTTGTTGTTCGATACCGTCGAGTTCCCCGACAGTGCGCTCGGGCCATCGACCGCTGCAAAATGAGTCCGGAACCACTCGGTATACCCAGCGTCCTCCGCGTTCCCGTCTTCCCCAAGTGTGCCGACCGTCGCTGCGCCAGCCAACTCGAGACTGTGGCCCAAGAGCACCGCGTCCGACGCCGTGATGGCGTCGTGCACCAAATCGTGGGCCGTCGCGAGTGCGTGCGCACGGAACGAACGGTCTCGCTGCGCACAGCAAGAGATCAATGGAGCTAGAGACTCCATAGGGTCACCTGCGGCGTCGGGCGACGCCGTCTTCGCGTCGACCCACACGTGCCGGAAGAGCTGCACGACGTCTACCGCGGACAAAGAGCGCTGCAGCGTTGCGAGGATCGTGTTCGTGTCGTCCTCGGCGCGATGGGATGGCAGAACTGAGGCGGATACGAGAGCCATTAGCGAGGCCTTGACTTGTGCGCGCAAGAACCCTCGGAGCGTCGACAGGGCGACAACAGCGTCGCCGGATTCGTGTTGCTGCTGCTGCTGGATTCTGTCCGAAACAACGCGACACACCAGCGCCAGAGCCGCATTCTTGCCGGGTCCACACTGGCTGATCGCATCGAGCGCGTCGCGCGCGAGCGATCCCATGTCACTGGAAGCACTTGCGCGCAGCGCGTCGCCACGGCCGGTACTCGAGAACGCGATCCGCACGAGATACTGGATGATGTTGGAGCTGACCGATTCGCTGGGGTCCCACTCGGCAAACCGCCGTAGTAACCGCTCGGCTGCTGTGGGCTCGGTCGCTAGCGTCAGCGATCGCATCGCATCTCGCAGCCATGTTGCGCTCGCGCGGCGCGACCCCTCGTCTGCAGTAGTAACTTGGCGCGTGAAGTCCTTTGACGTGTCAACGGCCAGCAAGACCGCTCCGAATCGCCAGAGCTGCCGTCCGGTGCGTCGCGCGCTCGTGTGGCCCAGCCAGGTCCACACGAGCAAGAGTCGCTGGTGTCGCGCGTGGCTCCGCGCCGCCACCACAGAAGACGCGATCTTCCTGGCCAACACCTCCCTCGCCGTGTCAACGCCAGTAGCTTCACGGGACAGCGCACACAGCGCCGCCGTCAGTGCATGATCCTCCTCGTGGTCGGCGTCGCTGGCGCGACAGAACGCGCGCCAGGCGGCGTCGTACGCGCGCTCGAGCGACCGTCTCTGCGCGGCCAGCGGCACCCTGGTCGCGTGGATCAGCGCCAGCACCTTTTCCCGCAGCTGCGGGTCTGCGTAGCGCGCCGCGGGCCGCGCACGCTTGCGTCTGACGGCCGGCGGCGGTGGCGACGTCTCCATGTGGGTCTTTCTTCGTGGGCAAGTGGCGCCAATGAATCCTCTCTTCTGTGACACGTCACTCTGAGTGTCACTAACATGCGGTCCAATAGAAGACGGTGTAGCCATGTATCAACAATGGGAACTCTAGGGGTGCGGGGACCCCGAGGTCTCTGGACCGACAACGCGCTTGTCGATGACGTAGATGCCGCCGAGCAGGCCGCCGATGTTGACGTCGTGCGTGGCTACGACCGTCCAGGGCACGAGTCCGACCGAGTGGTTGAAGGTCTTCTTGAGCGTCGTGAGCAGCACGGCGCGGGCGCCGGGCCGCATCACGCGGTACAGCTCCTTCATGATCTTGGGGTACGCCTACGCGCAGCACATGCACGACCCATCAGCGGTTCCCGATCTCTTTTCCCGTAGCCAACCACATAGCAGCCACGTACCTTGCTCAGCTGGCGCGCGCTGCCGCAGTTGACGCCAAAGGGCAGGTCGATGATCACTTTGTCGACGCTCTCGCTGCGCAGCGGCAGACGCGTGCTGTCCCACTGGAGAATGTCGACGTTGCGCGGCCGTGTCAGCGCGTTCTGCCCGGCCTTCTCCACGGGCAGCGTGTCGAGCTCACCGCCAAGCGAGAAGATCTGGTCGTGCGCAAAGCCGGCACAGCAGATCGGGATCGTGCCGACGCCACACATCGAGTCGAGCAGCACGTCGCCGATTTCGAAGTGCGCGAGCTGCAGCATGAGGTACGTCGTGCTGGGCCGCAGTGTCGACACGTACTTGGAGTCGGCCATGACCACGGTGCGGTCCTCGGCGGCCATGCGGTTGCGGTACTGGATCTTCTCCGGGTCGGCCAGCGAGATGCCGACCACGGCGTACTGGTACAGCAAGATGCACACCACTTCCAACTCGAAGTGCGACAGATCCACGGGCCACTGGAAGTGCGTGTGGATGTCGCCGCCGATCTCGCCGGCGATCGCGACCGACTTGTACGCGTGGCGGCCGTCGCGCACGCACGAGCCGCGGAATTTGGGCAGCGCATCTTCGTTGAATCGTCCGGGACGCAGTGCGCGCATATGCTCCTTCCAGAGCTGCATCGCCGACGCCCAGTCGGCTTCCATCGTCAGTTTCTATGCAAGCATACATACCAGTGAGCACTTCTTCTTCCATACGAACAGCGCACGGGCACATACGACGTACGGCCACTTGCTTGACGCCCGACTCGTCCTCGGTCACGATGTCGTCGCTCTTGGCGAGGAATGCCAGGACCGCCTGCACGGACTGGAGCGCCTTAACTTCCTGGACGCTGGACGACGTCTGGAGGAGGATGCGGCCCACGGCGGCCTCGCCCTGGAAGTACTGGTTGTTCGGGTACTTAGCATCCTTCTCCACGCTCACGACTTGCAAGTACTCAACCTATCGCCCAGTCAGTTCATTAGTCCGCCATGAGCGACTGCGTGTGGGACGAGCAGCTCCACGAACCTGCAGTTTTTCGCGGATTTCTTGGACCACGAGCGCCTCCAGGCCGCGCAAAACGAGCAGCAGGTACGTGGGACGTCCCACCGGCGGCGCAACGTAGGTGGAGCGCGGGATGGCGACCGTGGGCGCATCACTGCGTTCGGCTGTCGGTGCCATGCTCACCTTCCTCCTCTTGGCCATGTCTTGTTTTTCTGTTGGTCCCGTGGTTTCCCCTCTGGAAACCGTTGGAAATACGTGGTCCACTTCAAATTAAATGCCATCCGTCCCCAACCCAAGAGCAAACCGAACTGTTAAGGTACGTAACCCATCTCATAGAATGACGCCCCGTCTCGTGATATCTCGCCTCGGCAGGAACTCAGGTTTCTGCCCCCTTATTCCGTCATTGCTGTCTCTCTCTCGGTGGCCGGAAATGAGCTCCTCCTCGTCCGCAGCGGCGCTGCGCAACGGCCAGAGCCTGCTCCACGAGGCGCTCTCGCCAAACTCCAAGCAGCTCATGGCCGACTTTCTCAGCAGTGCCGCGAGCGCCGGTGATAACAACGCCCAGGAAGCCCAGCCAAGTGACAGCGACGACGACGATGACGATGAGGAGGACGAGACGTTGCGCGCGTCCACGGCGGCGTTCCACGAGCGCCAGAGCGTCGTCTCTAACGTCGTCCCCTCGACCTACGCAGTCTTCTCGCCCAAGAAGCAAGACGACGCCGCCGGCGCCGGTTCGCGTTCGGACTATGCGCTTCGGAAAATGGTCTCGACGGCGCCGGCCGTCGCCACCGCCAACACGACGCCAAATGGTACGCATGCTCCGTCGACCAACAACCGCAACTTTGTGCAGATCGAGTGCGCGCTGCGACCGTTCTGCTTGCAGCTCTCGGCCAACGCGCGCGGCGAGATCGTCGTCGCGGGCTTCACGGTCGACCCGACGCGCCGCGACGCGCGCGGCGCCGTCGAGCGGTCGGGCCGCGTCCACGTGGGAGACGTGCTGGTCGCAGTGAACGACGAGATGGACGCGCTCAGCGGCAGCGTTGACGCAGCCGCCAAGATCATGCTGCAGGCCCAACTGCCGGCGCTACTGACGTTCCGTCGCGTGCCCGTGGTCAAGACCACGCTGGGCGAGTACTCGCGCGAGCAGATCGCGCAGAATCTCGAGCTCTACGACACCAAGCTGAGCCGCTTCCACGGCGTGGAGGACGCCGCGAGCATCGTCAAGGCCTGTATTGAAATCCAAGATGACCACAAGTCCATGACCCCGCTGCTGCACTACGTGCAGCGCATGGAGCAGTTCCTGTATCCGCCAATTCCGCAGCAGCCGTACCAGGGCGACGCACAGCGACGGCTCGAAGAGCTGCGCATCTGGATGGACCGCGTCCACCAGTGTGCCGAGAAGCAAGCCAAGGACCAGCACAAAAAATGGAGCGCCAACAAGGCGTCCAACTACAAGCGCATCGACATGGTCAGCAAGCAGCGCGACAGCATCATGAAGCGGCTCGCGACCATGCGTGCGGCACCCGAGCTGCTGCATCCGGCCAACCACGTGCTGTGGCAGGACTTTATCGAGCTGCGCCATCTCGCGAGCCAGCTCACACACACAGTGGAGCACGGCAAGCGGGACCACTACCTCCCCGAGTTCGAAGGGTACGCGCTGCGGTTCGGCAGTGACGGCGTGTACGTCGGACTCGGGGATCTGTGGCTGTCCTCGTTCCACGCGCGGTTCTCGGTCGAGACCCATGCACGGGCCCCACACGTGCTGTTCCATCTCTCGTCGCCGTCCACGACCGGCCTCAAGCTGCGATGCACGAACGTCAAGCTCGCGACCGAAGGACGTCTT
The DNA here is from genome assembly GCA_023337735.1 of Pythium biforme. Lineage (NCBI taxonomy): Eukaryota > Oomycota > Peronosporomycetes > Pythiales > Pythiaceae > Pythium > Pythium biforme. The sequence continues at coordinate 8,629 of JAADXJ010000683.1, forward strand.
CCGAACTTTCAGTGTGATGAGCTCAACATCGAGGCGCAGCTCGTGGCCACGGTGCCGTTTGTGTACGACGAAGTCAGCGGCTGGAGCGTCCCGCAAGACGAACTCCACGTGAAGCTACAAAGCTTTTCGTACTACGAGCGCCGCAACAACAGCACGAAGCGAAGCGCTGACCACGACACCGTCATCAAGCTCTTTATCAATCGCTTGCTGCCGTCGGTTGTTCGCAGTGCCGCGCAGAATCTGTTCTGTGTGGAGCTTGGCCCGCTGCTCGAATCACGCAACGCCAATGTCGTGTTCAGCGGCGAAATCAAAGTCGATGGCCGTCCACTGGAACTCTACGACGCGCCGCTCAACACGTTCCGGACCGGTGCGAGCTCCAACGACGCGGATCTCAGCGACGAGGCGCGGCGCTTGATGGTGCTGAGCGAAGACGAGGCCGACGCGTTGTGCCGCATCTTGAAATCGGTCGAAACCAGCTTCAAGAAGCGCGGCTTCGTGACCAGCGAGCACTCGAATCTGTCGCTGCGCTTGCTCACCCATTACTTCAACCAGTTCAAGCAGACGCCGCACCTCCACGTACTACTCGCGGAGCTGTGGAACCAAAGCCTCCAGTTGCTGCTCACGGGCTCGCCGGCGTCCTCCGAACCCACTGAGTCGTTTGCCTCAACGTTGATCGCGAACCTCGAGCAACTGCAGCAGTACCCCGTCGACGTGTCGTTGACGTTCTCGGAAGTCACTGTGCGCGTCGACCTTTGCGAGGGCGCGGCAACGTACCACGCGATCATGCAACGCATTCTGCGCCACCGCATGAGCTCCGTGTCCCTGGGCCTCTCGGACCTCGATGCGCTCCAGGACAGCTCGTACTTTGAGAAGAAGCTCACGGAACTCGACGACTTGTACGACAAAGTGACACGCATTCTCTCATACGTCACCACCAATGTAGACGAGCTCGGCGTCGTCATGCGCGGCGGCATTCCTGCGGGCTTCCGTAGCAACATGTTGCTCCAGGCCCAGGACTTGGCGTGCAAAGGACCGTGCACGGGATCGTTCACGATTCCGTTGACGGATCTTGCAAACATCCGCCTGCCCGATAGCAACCAGGCCAACGATTCGTTCACGGCGCTGCTCCACGAGCGCAACGCGCTCGTGTTTGCCAAATTCTTCCTCGGTTTAGGAGATGACGACCACGACTTGGATGGCGCCGGAGACGAGTTGCTTGACGATGCTGGGCGAGTGAAGCAGCTGCCGCAAGATCGCGTGTCGGTGAGCGTCACGAATACCTCGGCAAAAGTGCTGTTTGAAGTGCCCAGCGATCTGTCCACGCTGACACCAGGCGCGACGTTCACTCCGTTCTCGTTCACCCTGGCAGCGGAGAATGGCGAGCCTCCCAAGCTGCGATTTGAGACGGGCGAGTTCGCCAAGTGCCAGTACAAGGCCGAGCAGATCAAGGTTGGCGGAAGCGTGTGGCGCCTGCTGAAGCGCTCGGCGGCGCAGGCTGAAAACGCCGCTACCAACGCTGTCCATGGCAACACGACATCGCAGTCGACAGCCAAGCAAGCAGCGAAAGAAGACGCAGCGATCGCCCAGGACGACTCTGTTTGGACAGAGTACCTCGATTCCCAATTCTTCTTCCTCAAGTTCCACTTCTTGACGTCGTGCCAAGTGACGCGCGAGCACATTTTTTGGAGCCTCAAGAGCGCGTCGCTCACGCACCCAAACGTCGCGCGCGTGCGCCACCGCATTTCGATCGTCGAGTTGCTGCAGGACATCGGCATGGCGAGCCTCGTCGACAACCGCGGCAAGGACGTGCAGCGCGTCGCGAAGCGCCGTCAGGACGCGCGGTTCCGCCGTGCGCTCTACCAAAAGCTGGGCAATAACCAGCGCTCGGAGGAAGACAACGACCGGCAGACGATTGGACGCGCGTCGATCAACCTCAGCGTGCTCTCCGGGCCGGCCACACCGTCGCTGTCACGGCACAGCTTTATCGACGCACTGGAAGACGATGGTTTCGAGCCCCTGAGCGAGGAGGAATTCGATCATGAGAGATCTCAGCTCAGTGATGACGACAACAACAACAGCAGCGACGAGCTGCACCACGCCGTGGAGAAGCAGAGCTCGGTCTTCTTTTAGGCGACGGATCCCACCAGTTTTGGATCCATATCTCCACCGAAAACTTTAGTGACGTCGACAAGGTCACTCTCGTGAAGAGCTACACCACTAACGCACACTGGCTTTTCGTGTGTCCACATTTCAACCAATCATACATATCCAAACAATCAATAACACATTATCATTGGTGGAAAAGAAGGAGGAGGCCTCCCTCCTTTGGAGCTTCTCGACTTGCCATCGCCGACACCAAAGCGCATTCATTATTCCACTCGCTCGCTCACCATGTACGGACGCCAGCCGCCGCCGCCGCAGGCGTATCCTCGCCAATACGGCAACGCGTACCCTCCTCAGCAACAGCAGCAGCAGCAGTACCCTCCCCACCCACAGCAACAGGGGTACGCACCGCAGTATCCACCACAGCAACAACAGCAGCAGTACCCTCCGCGCCAGGCGTACCCCGCGCACCAGCACCAGCCGCCACCTAGCTATGGCGCTGGCGGCGGTACGTACGGCCAATCTGGCCCACGGGCACCTCCTGCGAAGCCCACGGCGCGCGGCTCACTACCCTACGGTCGGTCGCCGGCGCCGGCCGCCGTGTCGTCGTACGAGTCCCAAGCCCAAAAGTGGAAGAACGGCTTCTCGGTCGTGCCCGGTGGCGGAGCGGGTGCCTACTCGTCCAGCGGGAGCGCGCGCCAGGCGGACATCGAGGCGCCGTTGATCGCCGAGCTGTGCTCGTCTGCCGGGTCGTCGTACCCGCCGCGAGACGTGCTCCAGAAGCTGCTGCGACACCTCCCGTCGCTCGACCATCAGGTACACTGGGTAGCGTGAATATCCTTGCACGCCTAAATTGCTCACAGTAGCGTTGTTGTGGTTGTGATAACAGTACATGTGTGAGCTGCTGGACGACAAGCTGGACGACCGCGTGTGGCAGGTGCAGGGTAAGGCGCTGTCCGTACTGGACGCGCTGTTCAAGAGCCAGGAGGCTGAGTTCTACAAGACCCACTACTACCACCATATCCGCCTTTTGGAAGCGCTGTGCAATTCGCGCAAGGAACTGCTCAAGGCCCGCGCCGAGAAGGTGAGTTTTTCAGGTACAATTCGCCAGGGTAGGCCGGCCTTCTGTGGACTAACGTGCATGCTCTTTCTTGTAGGTGTACAACGTCGTCCGGAGCTATATTCCACCTGCACCGGCGCAGCAGGCGAACGGATCATATAACGAACCGCCGACGTCGTTGCTTCCACAATCGCCGGTCGCTCCGCCCTCCTCCGCGCCGTCGGCGTCTCAAGTGCGTGAAATCAACTTGCTCGGTTCGCCGATGCTCATGGGCCAAGACGAACCGGCCGACGCGCCGCCCTCGTCAGCCTTTGGCTTTCTGAACTCGAGTATCGACAGTACTGCACCTGCACCAGTGGAGATAGAATGCGCGCAGCCGCAAGCCGCGGCCTCTGCCTTTTCGTTCTTGTCCTCCGCCCCGCCGACAACGCAGCCGGTTACTCCGGTCGTTGCCGCTGCTGCACCTGTCGCGGTGGACATCTTCTCGTCGCTCCCGCCGCCGACCCCTGTCGTGGGTGGCATGATTGCGCGTATCGAAGAACCAGCGCCCACGCCGCCGGTGGAAGAAGAAGAACCCAAGGTCCACGATCCGATCCACGACGCGTTCGAAGGACTCAACTTTGGCGACGACGACGATCCGGAAACTGCAAGCGGAGAGACCAGTGAGAACCCGCTCGAGGGATTCACCACAGCCAGTGGTGGCTCCATGGCCGCTGTCCACGCGCCCGTGATCAAAGTGGACCCGAGTGACCCGATTCGCGAGATCATTTTGGAGGTTGATGTGCCCGCGGGCCCGATGGGGCTCATGCTGGACCGGTCCATCCCGCACATGGCGGTCGTGCAGGGCTTTCTGCGCATGCCCACAGGTGAGCGCGGGTACCTAGAGCTCCATCCGGTGCTGTGCCCCGGGTGCGCGCTCGTGAGCATCAACGCCGTGAACGTCGAAGACAAGGGACTGGAGGAAGTTGGTGCCGTGCTTGGCTCGCTCGTGAACGCCTACAAGGTGCTGCGGTTCAAGAAGCTCATGCGGTCCGGCCGAACTGTGAGCCCGACCGACCCGGACGTCGTGTACGTGCCGCCACCTCCGGAGAAAGTGGAGGCGTCGCCCGCAGAAGAGGAAGACGAAGACGAGGGTGTGGACGACGGCACCGCGTTTATCGAGCGACTCACGGGATACAGTGTGCAACTCGACGCTGTCGAGCAGCAGATCGAGGAGCTCGTGCAACGCGATCGCTCGAACTTGCCCGTCGGTGACTTGAAGAACCAGCTCGCACAGCTCCACGGGAACGTCGAGAAGATCCAGACGCAGGGCATCGACGCCGTGATCCTGGGCGCGAACCCTCCCGCGAACGCCGACGAGATCCGGCAGCTGCGTTCGTCGCTTGTGCGACGCTCCGACCAGCTCACCAAGCGCATCCAGAAGATCGCGCTGAGCGGCACGGCGCCGTCACCGCTTGTCGCGCCGATCGCGGTCGGCTCCCCGGAAGTCTCGGCGTTCAGCTTTGTCGGCGGCGCTGGCGGCGACATGCCGGTGATGCTGTCACTTCAGCCGCCAGAGCCCACAGCGGCGGCGCCACCTCCGTCCGCTGTCTCGGGCTTCTCGTTCATGCAGGGCTCGGCCTCACCCGTGTCGTCGCCGCTTGGCGCGGGCCCTCCGAGTTCTGCGTTCAGTTTCATGGCCGGTGGTGGTGGCAATGCCGCGGCGCCGGTTCCTACTACACCCGCGAGTGCCGTGTTCGCAGGACTGAGCCTACGAAGTGGAGGCAACGGCGAACCGGCCGAGGCCCCGTCGGCGTTCGGCTTCCTCTCGGGCGCCGCAAACGCGTCGGCGGCCATACCGGTCGGTGTCATGGAAACGTCGCGCGTCGCATCGCCCACAGCCTTCAGCTTTTTGCGCGGCGGCGGCGCAGCATCCCCACCAACGTCGCCGCCGGCCTCGGGCCCGCCCGGATCGGCCTTCTCGTTCATCTCGTAGAGACAAAACAACAAGTTGCACGCCTACTAGAAACACGTTTATTTTTCTTTTTGTCGATTACACTTGCGGCGCAAGTCTTGCGCTCTATGGGGTCAACGCCACGACTTCTTGCGGCCCCATGACCTCGTCAAACCAATCGGTCACGTGCGGGTACCCGAGGAACCGCGCCGTGCGCCTCGCCTCGGAGACGTCCACGCCGATCGCGTGCAGCCACCGGATCACGTGCAAGTGGCCGCGGCGTGCCGCCATCGAGACCACGAGCGGGCTCAGGCTCTCGCCGCAGTCTAAGTGGTAGAACTGGAGCTTCGCGAGGTCGCCGAACTCGGCCGCGAGCGCCTGGCCGCGGGCCGAGCAGCCTTCTCGGCGGTTCGCGTGGAGCCACTGCGCGACCTCCAGGGGCGCGTTGTCGCTGGCGCTGCGCGTGCATCCCTCGCGGCGGTTGGCGTGGAGCCACATGATCACTTCGAGGTTGCCTTTCTGCGCGGCGTTGTCGATGGCCTGGACCGTGCAGCCTTCGTGGCGATGCACGTGGAGCCACTGGACCATGGCGAGGTCGCCCTCGGTCGCGGCCCAGTCCATGGCGTCGTTCGTGCAGCCTTCCGGGCGGTTCTCGTGGAGCCACTCGACCACGCGCAGGTGTCCCTTCGCTGCGGCATTGTCCATCGCGCTCATTGTGCAGCCTTCTGGGCGGTTTGCTTGGAGCCACTGGAGAACCTCGAGGTGGTCGCCCTCGGCGGCCTTGTCCATGGCGTGGACCGAGCAGCCTTCGTCGCGGTGCTCGTGGAGCCACTGGACAATCTCCAGATGGCCGGCCTGCGCGGCCGCGTCCATGACGTTGGACGTCCACTGGCCGCACTTGTGGTCTTGCACCCACTTCAAAATGTGGAGGTGGCCGTGGAGCGCCGCGCGACGTAGCCCTTCCCACGAGCAGAAGCCGTCGCGCTCCTGGACGATCCACTCGACCACGTGCAAGTGGCCCTGGCCGGCGGCGTTCGTGAGCGTGATGCGCAGTACGTCCTCGTGGTCTTCGTCTTCATCCAGTTGGATCTCGTGCTCGTACTTTTGGATGAGATCGAGCCGCCCGGTGCGGCCGGCGTCGCAGAGCAGCGTGCCCGAGATGCCTTCCGTGCGGCGTGCTTGTAAGAACGCGACGACGTCGTCGTGGCCATTGAGAATCGCGCCGTTCAACGCCGACGTCGAGCAGCCTTCGTGGCGGTTGGTGTGGAGAAAGTCGACGATATCGAGTCGCCCGCTGGCCGCGGCGCCGTCCATCGCGGCGCCCGAAAAGGCCTTGGGCAGGTCGTGCGCGTGGACCCACTGGACCATCTCTAAGTGGCCGCGCCAGGCCGCGCGGTCGCCCAGCACGGCTGTGTGGCGCATGAGTCCACGCCTGTACGCCCAGTCCACGACGTGGACGTGGCCCTGCTCAACGGCGCGCATGAGCGCCTCGAGCCCAAAGCACTCGACGCGGTGCGCGAGCAGCCACTGGAGCAGCTCCAAGTGGCCGCTCGCAGCCGCGCAGTCGGCGGCCTCGGGCGTGCACACGTCCTCGGTGCGGTGCTCATGGAGCCACTGGACGAGCGCCAAGTCGCCGCGCGTCGCGGCCATGGCCATGGCCTTGGACGCGAGCCGCCCCGGGTGGACGCTGTGGATGCGGTGCACGATCGCGTGGTGGCCGCGCTCGACCGCGTGCCCGAGCGCCTTGACGAGCCAGTTGCGGAAGAGATAGAGATCGGTCTCGGGCGGCTGCACGCGCGCGACGACGCGGTCGAAGAGCTTGGCGCAGCCCGTAGCGGCCGCGTCCACGAGCGAGAAGTGGTCCGCGCGGTCGAGGAACGCGTCGATAAGGGCGACGACGTGGTCGATCGCCGCGAGCTCGGGCGCGCAGTCGCGCGCGACGCAGGCCACGGCCGTGAGCGGCGCGGCCATGGCCACGGCGAGCGTTGCCGACTGCTGGCGCGTGAGCGACATGAGGAGGGGCTGGGAGTGCGCGACGCGGCGGGCCGGGCAGGCGGACGACGAAGTGAACGACGGACTTGTCTTGGTAACGGTAATCCTGGCGGTGATCTCAGCGCCACTGGTCTCCCCAGGAGATAGCGTGATCAGAATTTGACGATGCTCCATTGGTAGAAACTAGTTTTGGCGTGTTTCAATTGGTTGAAAACATGAATGGCTACATTGTAATTTGAAGGGAGACGCTTGAACGGAACCTCGAGCTTGGTTGCTTTCGAAATTCACAATGCTAACTCACCACCAGTCGGCCGCCGCGTCGACGTCGAGGCCAAACTCCGTCGGCCGGTGCTCGCGCATCCACGTGAGCATGTGCGGGTGGCCCATGGGCAGCACGATCCGTACGAGGCGCGGACTCACGCGCACGTTTGTGTGGGCGTGGATCCACTGGACAAACATCAAATCGCCGAGCGCGATC
>JAADXJ010000684.1:0-16169 GCA_023337735.1 Pythium biforme
ACACCGCAGAAAACACCGCCGGTGTCAGTTGTCTGTCAACGACGCCCCAACCCGGCACGCGTGCCCGCGCTCGCACTAGTAATAGTCTTCTGTCGGGGCCAAGGCAACAAGCGGGTCCGCGGTCGGAAGTTGCGTCGCGTGCGCGTGACGCAATCGCGTTCGTATGGCAACCCCAACGGCACAGCGCGTGCGCTGGCTTCTTTCGTGGCCACCAGGGTCCCCGAGGACGCCAATCCGCACGCACGTTTCGAGAACCCTTTCCACGCCCTCCATCGCATCGGCCCCCTCAACCCATTGGAACACACGGCGCGTTGTGGTCTCTGTGTGGGGTGGAAACGCCTTTTGCAATACAAGCTACCGAAAGCACGAAGTAGCGTTCCCATCCGCAAGCCGTTCTGTGTGTGTTGTTCTGATTTGGTTGTTCCGAAGCGAGACGGCGGAGACGAGAGCGCGCGCGCCAAAAGGCCGAGATAGACACCACCCGAGCAAACACATGTGACTTCGACAGCATGGCCTGGGAGGGAATGAGGGGTCGTCACAGAGGCGAGGCTCACACGCTTGGCGGCTGGGAATGGAGTAAGGAGAGCAAGGGACTGCATGTAGGAGGCTGTGGGATTTATATATCGTAGTTGAGACGGGAAGAGCTAGCTGAGGGTATCTTTGAGGTGCCGTACACGAAATGCAAACCCATACACACACGCTAGGTGGGAAGCGGTGAGCGAATGGTGGATGGTAAGCCAAGGAACCTTGGCTTCACCAGCACCAAGAACAAAGCGATGGGTTGTGATACAATGGACTGTAAGCCTAGCACGGCAAGCGAACGACACACCAACCGTCGTCCAATGGCTCCCTGCACTCATCTACGACGACTTCAACGGCATCCTCCGCTGCTGCCGCGTCCAGCCCCCACCCAAGCAGTGCGGCCACAAACACCTTCGACAGGTCCACTCGCATCGCTGGCAATGGCGACGCCATCGGTACATGGAACGCTGGGGCGTCGTTCCCCTGTGCTGTCGCTGTCATCAACGCCTGCTGGAGCGAAGCTTCTACATGGCCAGCGTCGATGGCGCCCAGCAACGCCGCCGACGCGACTGTGAGGAGGTTCACACTGCCAGGCGGGTTCTCGAGAAGAGCATGCGCCGTGTGCGGTCGGAGCCACTCGAGCGCGGCCGCGGCCACGGCTTTGTTCCCAAACGACCACGACTGGGTCACTCGAACGCGACGCAGTTCGGAGCTCCCGCTGGATCCGGTTCCGCGGCGGAAGACCACCGCGAGCGCTGGCACGCGCACCTGGCCGTGCGCTTCCAAGAGGCGGGGACGAGGCGCAAACCACGTGAACCAGACCACGCACACGAGCGACGCGAGGTGCGTCAAGTAGGTCGCCGCCTTCTCGATCATCGGCGCGCACGCGTCGGACGCGGTCTCGATCTCAAACAGCGCTGTCGGGGACCAGTCGAGACACGCACTGCCGGCGCGCACGTTTAGTGCGACGTCGGGCGCAGCGGTAACTCCACGATCGTCAAGACGCAGCGTTGGCGTCGCGCCCCACAGCAGTCCGTTGGCGACCGCGTCGGCGCTCGCTTGGTCGATGACTTGTGCCTGCGCGTACGTGTGCTGGTGCGACGAGGGTCGACACGCGAGCAACGCGGCGTCGACGTGCGCCGTGGAAGTCGCTACACACGGGGTGGTAGTGGTCGTTGCCAGCCTGCCTTGGCTATTTGTATAGTGAGCAACAGAGTGAGACTGGGGGTGCCTTGGCTGGGACGAGGCACGCGTGGTGCTTGGATTGGGTCGGACTGGAATTTCGTGTTCCACGACAAGCGCGTGAGCGGTCACTCTCCCTCCCATCCGTTGCGATGCTCTCCGAGATGGCGTGGTTCCCCGACAATCGAGGCATAAAGGCTAGAGAGGAACACTGGGCGATGGAATGTGATCCGGTTATGCACAAAAAGACACTGAATTGCGCATAAAACGTCCATGTTCCGTGGGGTATGAGCCTGCTGCTGATGCGGCTGGCATCTCGACCTCCAAAGTCGGTGCGTGTATGCCTGCTCCAGTCTCCCGTCGCCCGATCTCAACTTAAGCCGCCAAGGCCACATCCGTCATCAAGTGGCCGTCGCACCGTGGCCCCTGGGCGAACACCGTGAGCTCCGAGAGGAGCCCGTCGAGTTCCTGGGGCGAGATCGCTGCGTTGCCAAACGACTTGAGCTGCGCGACGCGAACGCCGCAACCCCCGCTCGCTCGGTCGTCGCGACGAAACACCATCGCAAGCGCCGCCATGTCGAGGCGGCCACCACCCCCAAACGGTGGGAAGATCTTGAGCGCGAGCACACACGCGACCGACGCCACCTGCGTCTGGCACGCGACGGCGCGCTCGACCATGCGACGTACACGTGCGACGCTCGACGTCGACCTCGCACACGCCACACACCACGAGAAGGTCACACTGCTGCGCGTATTCCACCAGATACGAGCGCAGCGCCAGGACCAGCGCCGTGTCCGCGTAGCTCGGTAGCTTGGTGATCACGAGCATGCCGTCTGCGCGCACGACGTGGAGCACGGGCTTGGCCGCGACCACGTCCTCAAACGCTTGATGCGACACGTCGCGCGCGATCACGACGTCGTCAAACACCGCGACAACGAGGCCCGGCTGCTGGCGTGTGGTGGCGTCCTGCTCACAGGCTTGGTGCTCGTCACGCGCGTCGAGGAGAGCGTCCCACAGTGCGGACCGCGCGTTCATTTTCCAGTCGTGTGTGCGTGGAGCACCACATAGTGAAGGTGCCTGTGGCGAAACCCGGTGCGACAGAACCTGCGACGAGACGAGTGGGTGGCTTGGTGCGCGAGACGGCTCGCGGGGGGCGTCCCTCGTTTGTATTATTTGCACATCGTCTCTATATGGCCTCGCGCTCTTCTTGTATGTGTGGGTGCATGCGTGCGTGGGTTGGTCCTATCTTTCTACTTGGGGTGTGATGTCCATGTCCTCTCGGTTGGTGGCTCATGCGAGGTCTGCCATGTCTGTGTCCGCCAGGGCAGAGGCCAACGCGGCTGAGGACGCAGCAGCAGCGGCGGCGCTGGTCGCAGTCGTGGCTGCCGGGTTGACGGTCGCGGCAATGGACGCCGGCATGGGGATGGCGGTCGGTGCGACGGTCGAAACGGCGCTTGCCATGTCGCTCGCGAGCGACGCCGGCATCGGGATTGGCGTGTCCAGCGACGACTGGGAATGGCTCGCGGCGACCTGCGAACCGACATTCACGTTTGCGTTCGCGGCCGCGATCGTCGCCGACACCGCGGCGCTGAGGTTACCGGTCGCCGCGGCCGCGACGGCCGTCGCGTTGATCGCGTTCGTGTTGCTCAAGAGCCGCGCGATCATCGCGACCTTCTGGGCTTCCGAGCAGTCGGTGCGGTTGAGAATCGCTTGTATCTTGTTCTTGATCTCGGGCATGCGGTCCAGCACGTGGAGCAGCGCCGACGTCGTCACGGGCATAGCGCCCGTCGGCGTCGACGCCGTGGCACCGGCGCCTCGTGAAACGGCATTAGCGTTCACCGCGGCTGCTGCCGGTGGGCCTGCAGCACCCATCGCAGCGGGCTGACCGATCAGCCCCGCATGGATCGCGCCAGGTGAGGCAGCTTGTGGTGGTGGTCGCATCGCGGATACTGGATCGCCCCAGGCAGCTCCAGCGACTCCCAACTTGGACGCCGACACGGCGGCGACGCTTCCCGCACGGGCTGCCGCGGCGGCAGCGAGCGACGTCGTGTTTGCTTGCGCGGCCTTACGCGTTGCGATAGTCGAGCTGTTGAACCCCGCACCCATGATGCCGTCACTAGCCGCCGCCGCGGCGAGCGGCGAGCTGTCCGGAGCAGCACCGCTTCGCCCTGCAGAGGCCACTGCCGCGGCAGCCTGCACAGCCACGGCAGCAGCCTCCTTGCTGCGCTTGATCACATCGTCTGGGGCTAGTGGCGCACGTGGAAGCATCTCCACGAGATCCACGTGCGACTTGTGTGGCGGTGGAACCACCAAGGGTACGGGCGTCACAATCGAGAGGCCCAGTTTCGTCGGGGACGCACCGGGTACCCCTGCGGCCGCCACAGGATCGGCGGTGGACACCGTCGAGGGCTGCGGGATCGGAATCGGCGGTGGTGGTGTCTTGCGCTTCATACACTGGATGATTGCATCGAACGACGTGCGGATTGACTTGAGATCGTCGAGGCCGCCAGGAACATTCGCCGCAGAAGTCGAAGCAGCAGATGACGCAGCGTCGCTTGTGCTGTTCAGCTTTTGAGTCTTCTTCTTCTTCTTCAAGCTGAGCTCTGCGAGCGACGGCACGTTGACGATTGATGGTGGCGGCAAGCCGGGGAGACTGTCCCTCGCCGAAAAGACGAGCAGCGTCTCGTTTGACGGGATACCGATACGCTCGGCCAGAACCAGAGGCGTCCACACAGCAGCGGCAGCGGCGTTGAGCTTCTGTTGCTTCAACAACGCCGCTCCCGAAGCCTTTGAGCCATCCTTCGTTGGCGTTCCACCCGGGGGGGTTGCCGTGCCAGCAGAGCTGCCCGACAAGCTGCCCGATGAAATGATCTTCCCGTACCGGTCGTAACACTGTCTCGGAGTGCGCTTGCGGAACACAAAACGAGACACCGACGTCGCTGTGTTGAAGACATGCGCAATCAGCGTCCAGTTAGAACCGTACAGCTCGAAGAGCTTCTTGAGCACAATATCGTCCTGTACGTTCCAGCCGTCCTTGCCCGAGTCCGAGATGCTGCCTTTGCGTGCACGTCCCGTTCCTGCCTCTTGACCTCCTCGGCCTGCACCCGATTTGACCTTCCTCTTCGTCGTACCTGTGCCAGTGCCTGACCCAGATGACGGTACTCCGCCTGCTGCTGGCGACGAGTCCAGCGTCCCGCCAAGTATTCCGCTGAGTACGGCCGGGTCGTCCCAATTAGCCGAGTCCAAAGCGTCTAGGTTCGTGTCGCCCCAGAAATCATCGTCTGCAAACTCTGCCATGTCCGAGGGCAGAGGGATACCGTCGAAGTCGAGCCGCGGTTCTTTTGGCGGCTTGTTGCTGGTACCGTTTGAAAGTTGTTGATCGTGTTTCCGCTTGACGCCTGACCCGTTCACTGTGGCCGAAGATCCCGCCGCTGCTGTGTTAGTGGCTCCGCTTGCACCGACACGTCCGGCAAGATCCTTCCGTTTCTTCTTCAGTGGTTTGCCCAATGCATCGGTGCTGGAACCCTGGAGAAAGGATGTGTCGGCCTTGAGCTTCAGTATCAAAGATGATGGTGGTGGGGCAGGAGGAGCAGGTTCGCGGTATGCGACGCGGAACATCATCTGGTGGCTCGAATCTGTCAAGCTTGGTTCCGAGTCGATCATCTCACTCGTGGTCGGAGGCTCTGGTGGACGCATGACGTCGTAGTGAGGGTCCAGTCCCTTGGCTCGCAACGGACGCAGCAGAGCTTGAAAGCGGCCGTCACTGACATTCGTTGTATCAACATCGTCCGTAGAGTAGAAAAGGCCGTCCCCAGCGTCCATGTCTTGCCACAAGCGTCGGCTCTCAGTCATCGCCATTTGCTCGAACGTCATTCGAGAGCTCACAGGTGAGACTGACGTTGTGAGCGCAGTCGTCCATTCTTCGTCTCCACCTTGGTCGCCGCCCTCGGTTCGCTTCTTGTCCGTCGAATTGCCGTGCAAGTAATTCACTGCATACCACTCCACTGGAGTAAGTTCATCGGAGTTCGCCAACAGCAAGTGCTCGTCAGTATCGAGCTCGACGTTCACGACTCGCAACACCGTCGCCGGATCAATTTCCGTGGCGCAGTACTTCTCGATCACTTCTGCCTCTGCCATCGCCTCGTTCAGCTTTGTCGGGGGAGACACACTGTAAACACCATTGGCAGACCACCACACCGGCTTCTCCATCTTGAATTCTCCGCCGGCAGCTTCAGCGACCAACTCTTGCGGCGACATCTCGCTAAACACCTTTTCGCTAAAGCACGAGCCACCACGCAACAAAGCAGCTTCGATAGTCTCCTCGCAGTGGAAACGATAGACGGGCATGTCGAAGGCTTTGCCCACGGTACACTTCGCCCAGCTTGCTCGTAACTTGGCGTCGCACGTCGCGTTCCAATCACTGTCCAGCACCACGATCGCGTCTGCGCCATAGACAGGTAGCGACTGCTTGCCCTCGACATTACCCAGCCGAGTCGACACCATCGCGACTTGGACAGCTGGCTTCAGTGCGAAATGACACAGTCCTCGGCGCTGCATCTCGACGGACCCGGTGATGTGGACAAAGTTGACATCCATGAGCGCGAGCAGCATCTCCACGACAGGGAACATAGCATCCAGCTGGCAATACATCACGACACGTCGCCGTTCCTTCCCAACAACCCGGGACAGTAGTTCGTGGAGGTTCTGTAACTTCGCTGATGAACTGAAGAGGAAGGGCAAATCCGCCAGCGCAAGCTTCTCAGGATCGTTCAGCAAGTCGACACAGTTGCACACGCTTCTCAGCTTCAGGAACAACTGTAGCCATAGTTCTAGACGTTCCTCGCTGGACGAAGTTGAAGACGCCACGAACCCCGCAGCAGCATTGCGATATTGCGTTTTCTGCGAGCTCGTCAACGCGCACGTGATGCTTGTTTCCTCCAACTTTCCGAGCTCGGACTCGAACTCCGAACGAACCCGACGCAGCGACACACAATGCAATGATACCATCAACGCACTGAGGTGGTCTTGCTGAGCCTTGAGGTTAGAAGACCCCGCCTTCCCGATCCACCGGATAACTTCTGCCGCACTGGCCTTGTCGAGAACAGCTTTCTTTGCCCAAACCTCACCGTTCCAATCACCCTCGTTTCCGTCGCGCAACAGGAATTCACCATACGCAAAACGGAGCTTCTGTGAAGTCCACGCTTCTAAGGGCTGTGAACAGCACAGCACCCGACGACCGCTTTGCTGGATACGAGTCAGACGTTTCACAAACTCAAGATCTTCAAACAGACCACCGTGCTCGTTCTCGACAACCACAGTCCGCCAGTTTTTGAAGCTTGTGAACGCGTCGATGTCGGCCTCAAAATCCGGTGCAGCACATACACACGCGAAGAGGGGTGTTGTGTCTTCTTTTTCCAGTTCTGCGACGTCGTCGGAGCTGAAAAACTGCTGAACTGTCAACTTCTTCGTCCATTCAGCACGAAGTGTTGCACGATGCGAACTTGAGCCCGAGTACACTTGCACGATGCCGCAGTCGTCGTTCCATTCTCTCAGATAATGACACCACTTGTGTACTTCCTCAGGAGGAACGACCAGGAGATGCGGCCGCGACACTTCCAGTTTCGCACTTGCGTCATCTTCGAGGTGTTGCATGGTCCGTAGAAACGCCGAGATGGTCGATGCCTTGCCCATGCCCAACTGGTCATTGAGCAAAACGTTAAAGCCGGACAGACACATTTCAAGCATCCATCGGAGCGCGACAATCTGAAACGTTGTGAACATCGTCGTTGGTGCTGTCGTCAAGGCAGCCCGAGCTTCCAGCAGACGCTGAACGGCCTTTTCTCGCTTTGTGTTCTGTACCGCCGCTTCATCGGCCGACAAATGCAGCAAAGACCGGGCCTTCCGACTCGCGACCACGATTTGTTGCACGCGCCGTTTGGCACTCTCCACGGCATCCGCCTCCACCGTACTCGACACTTCAATCGTCTTGAACCGCAGAGTCTCTTCGCCAGATCCGTTTACATCCGTTGGCGGCTCTCCTCCATCGGCCTGCGTGTTTCCATCCTCAGTAGACATTACGTCAGCTGAGGTCTCACAGCCAGCACTTCCCGACCCAACGGAGCTCGAACCTCCCACTGCGCCTTCAAATCGCACGTGCGAACGTGCGGCGATTCGCTCGATGGTCCGCCAAAACGCTGATACTTGCATGGCGATGTCGCGCGCCAATTGCCGATTTTCTTTCTCGCGTCGCACTCGTTCCGCGTTCTGCGCGACCACAACGTCCTTCGCGAGATGAAACTGCATGGCACGCTTCCAGTTGCGCTCTTGGCTGAAATCTACCGCCATCCAGCGCATCTCTTCCAGCACGTAGTCCCAGTGGCTCTTGGTCCGGCTTGGTGCTGGCAGCCGCGGTAACTGGCGCTTGCGTGTCATCGCCATGCTTCTCCGCGTCACATCGCGTTGCAACCGCATCGTGACACGCAACTTCTGCTCAAAATCTGCGTGGAGATCTTCTACGCTGGTAGCAGCTCGCGCTCGTCCCGTCGTCGTGGCCGTTCCGGTCGTAGACCGCGACAACGGGTGCTTGGGTGACCGCAAGACGAGCTGCGTCGCGTCGTCGAGCCGACGCACTTCCTCGTCGACCTCATCGCGCTGCTCGAGGTAGCGCCGCGGCGGCGTTGACGATCGCTGTGCCATGCGTAGACCGCGCTGCTGCTCACCGACCGTGCTGGCACTGCGCATCCGCTTGACCACACGTACCACGGGGACCTCCGACTGCTGCTGCTCGTGCTGTTGCGGAAGCGGTAGCGCCGTGCTCGTCACGGTGCTCTCCGTCTTTTCCGTCGCAGCTACTGCGGGTGCGGCGGCCACATCGACAGGGTCCTCGTTCGATTCACTCGCTCGTCGCTTCCGCTCGCTCGCGTCCGGCGCGCGGCCATTCGCAATCGCAGACGCGGGTGCCTCCCCGTTCTCCATCTTCACATCTTCAGAACTCACCGGTTCGGACGCCGGTGTCTCTTCTTCTACTGGTCGCTTTGCTTTAATCTCCTCCTCTGCTTCCTCCACTTGCTTGTCCTGTTTCTCCTCCTCTCGCTTGAGCGGCTCCGCTGGTGTCGCTGTGACAGTCGCCGGCTCAGCCGTTGGTGCTGCCACCACGGGTGTCGTGACGCCTTCTGCATCGTGTATCCGCTTCGGCTTGTCGGGCGAGACGTCCTCGATCGCGAGCAGCGCCACGCGCTGGTCCATCAATTGCCTATGTGATCACACGTCACATATCTCAGCCAAAGTGAGCCAACACACCGTCGTCAAATTCCTTGGGGGACAAAACGCACCGCAGCAGTAGCTCCTTGTACTCAACAATGCGCCCGCGGATCGACACCACGAGCGCTGCGACCGCCGGCGACGGCTCCTCGCTCGCACTGCTGCCATCAGTCGTCATCGTCAACTGTCAAACAAGTACCATCCACATTGCGACGTCAATACCAACTATCACAACAATGGATCGCACATAGGGAATCGGTCAGCCACGTACTTGCGTCGGCGCCGTCGCTGTCGCCCCGCTTCCATCTAGCGAACGCACATATTCCGTGCCACCAACCACAATTTTCGTCAGCAAGTTAACTTCGTTAACCATTCGGAGGGGCAATGAAAAATCCAGCCCCTGCGCACGCGCAGCCGTACCGGTGCCAAGCGGAGGAGGAATCGTGTCGCGCGCGCCGCTCGGAATGGCTGCTGGAGTCGCTCGGTGGGAGCACGCGCTGCCGGCCAATAAAGATGGTTCGGGACCTTCGCGCCGTTGCAGATTTCTGCCGCCAGTACTTGAAATTCGCCCGCCAAGCCACCTACCAGTCGATAGCGGAGATCGCGGTCTATCGAAGGAGGCGCCTGTCGCGTCGCGAGCGTGAATGTAGCGCCCGCTAGCGCGTCGCGAAGATCGACGTTTACGCGCGAAGGCTCGCTCAATGCGCTTGTGAATACGCCCCGCCTTGCCAGGGACCGCCGCTTCCCCCACGTCGCGCCACCTGGCGCGAATATTCGCGACCAAGAGTGATGGTCAGAGGTTTGAACTTGCGTTATTTTCGATGACCAACCAGTAAATTTCAATGGATTGGCTGAGATCGTGGTGAAAAACAAAATATCTTCGGCGTTTTCATACCTCCCGCAACCCTATCCTGCTACGAAAAGTGGAGGGGGGATTTTCAGCCCCCTCCCTTTGCTCTCCTCCTCTCGTTCCCAGCACGTCGGAGACGTACTGAACGAGACACATTAATATTACCAAGATCTCTCGATCTTCGAAACGAAAGATGGCTACACTTGCCAATCGCACCGGCGTTTTGGTGGACCTACCGCGATGGACGTGTCGAGAGGAAGCACCAGGAATAGGGAAACGCAGGAGCACTGCCAACACGGCGTGCATCGGCCGGGAAAACTCGCAACCATCGAAATGTGTTGCTTCTACACTTTAGATACGTTTTTCGCTTTTCATCGGTGCATCGGCCGAGCAAGAGAGGTTCATGAACACGGGTTTGGCCGCGTCTCACGACCGTGTGAGTTATTCAACGAAATCGAAAGGATTAACCGCTAATTTAGTGTGGAGGGTGCGTCTGTGAACAAAACACAGACGTACTATGCAGTATTCAGACTTGAGGAAATCCGGTCCAAAAGGGGTAGTTTGCACACGCTGTTCCTTGTTGACGCCTCCTCAGGAGAGGAGAGTCGACGACACAAGATAGATTCAGCGAAGTTTCCATCGCGTGCCTCGCTTGAGTGTGATACTGTGTGATTGCTGGGAAATGGATGCAATCTTCGCATCACACTTGCTTACGATCCAGGATGTGTCGCCCCGTGCGCTGAGAAGAGGACGCGGAGCAGCTCAGGACAAACCACCGGACGGAAGCAACTCCACTGGTGCTACACCATGGATAGATAGCGGGCGAATGGACAGTTGCAGTGGAGTCGCTTCGACCGATAGCCTCATGAGCATAGAGACAAAATGAAAGCCGACAAACGAAAACTGCATACGGAATAGAACCACACGGGTCTATAGCGTCGGCACAAAGAGTGGCTCACTACGCCCCACTTGGTTCAGTACGTCATCCTGTGACAGCAACGCTATTGCCAGTTCAGAGGCACCAATACAGGATTCCTGTGTTGCTGTCCCTGAGCTGGCGATATAGCTCAACGGCCCTCATGTGCACCACACCAAACAACTCACCGTGAGCAAATCTTCCAGGCAGTTTATAGAACGCCTGGCAGAGTGATCCTGCACTCCACGAAACTGGAACCGTCTACTGTGAGACCGACAGCACGCAGTGCACTGAACCGGCGCGTCGCTTCAGGATCCAAAAGATCCACTTGAGGGCGGCCCTCGTGCTGCTGCGTTTCTGTAACGGACGAATGGATGGCTGTGCACGTGTCACGCGTCACGCCCGCGATTGGATCATTGAATCAATCAAACGTTGGTTATTTTGAAAACCAATCCAACGCCTGCAGTTTGGACTGACTGGATTTCGAGTCACAGCGAAACAGCCCGTACAGCTTGGGGAAGTGTATCACCTTCCCATGTTCGTATAGTACGTTCCTCTTCAGCCCTCGCGAGACCAAACGCGGGTCTATGGGTTGGACTGCTGTTTTGTGTGGGGAGCTGCGGGTTGCACAGGGTCAGAGAACCCCCAAAGCGAAGAACATCGGTGTCTTCCCAACGGTGCGTCTTCCGCATCATCATCACGGGTCGTGCGCGCATGACGTCACGCCCGAAGTGGCCCAATCACACGATTGGACGATGGCACCACCACAGTATACAGATTCACAAGTATACAGCATATACACGTTCTTCCTGGCTCCTGTGACTGGCAGCGAGAGGTATACACCTATCCGTTTCCGGATGGATAGTACCTTCCACGCACGCAGTGCTCGAAAGCTGCCATTCGAATACCTCTTTATTCCCATGTAACCACCGCGACACCGCCTAAACTTCCTAGTACACACCTGCGTACAACCTCTCATACCGGATGTGCGCGATCCCATCCGGTCGGTCCGCTCTAATTCGGGACGCGTCCCACGTTGCATTCGGGACGGCTCACCTGACTGCAGGTGTGATGGGAGAGATCACGCTGCTGGCCGTGGGCGCCGATGGTGGCGTGGCGTGGTGGTGGGCTGCCCATAGCCATGCAGCATCAGTCTGCAATTCCGCTGATCTTGTCCAGGACTGAGAATCAGGATGGTGGACCTTAAGCCCAAGCGCCTGCTCTCGTGGCGCGAGATTCGCAAGCACAAGAGCGTGGACGACGCGTGGATCGTGATCCACCACAAGGTCTACGATGTGTCCAAGTGGGAGGGCCACCCGGGCGGCCACGTCGTCTTCACGCAGGCCGGCGAGGACGCCACGGACGCCTTCGCGGTCTTCCACCCGGCCAGCGCCTTCAAGCTGCTCGACCAGTTCTACATCGGCGAGGCCGATGAGACGACCCGCGACGACGACGAGGCCACCGAGGACGAAAAGGCCGCGTCCAAGCGCGCCACCGAATTCATCGCCGCGTACCGCAAGCTGCGCGTCAAGATCAAGGCGCTCGGCCTCTACGACGCCAGCGCCGTGTACTACGTGTGGAAGGTGCTCAGCACGTTCGGCATCGCGCTGGCCTCGGCCGCGCTCTGCTTCGCGTCGGACAGCTTCGCCGTCTACATGCTCGCCGGCGTGATCATGGGCCTGTTCTACCAGCAGTCGGGCTGGCTCGCGCACGACTTCTTGCACCACCAGGTGTGCACGAACCACTACTGGAACAACGTTGTCGGCGTGCTCGTGGGCAACGTCTGGCAGGGCTTCTCGGTCCAGTGGTGGAAGAACAAGCACAACACGCACCACGCCGTGCCCAACCTCCACGGCCGCCAGGGCGAGGGCTTTTCGGGCGATCCGGACATCGACACCATGCCGCTGCTCGCGTGGAGCAAGGAGATGGCCGCCAAGGCGCTCGAGTCATCGATTGGCCCGTTCATGATCAAGCACCAGGCGCTGTTCTACTTCCCGCTGCTGCTCTTCGCGCGCCTCAGCTGGCTCATGCAGTCGTACATGTACGTGTTCAAGAGCTTTGCGTTCTACCAGTACGACCGCGTCGAGTTCCCGTCGCTCGAGAAGGCCGGATTGCTGGTCCACTACGCGTGGCAGTTGGCGCTGCCGTACTACGCCGGCATGGGCGTGCTCGAGGGCGTGGCGTTCTTCCTCATGGGCCAAGCCACGTGTGGCCTACTGTTGGCGCTGGTGTTTAGCATCGGCCACAACGGCATGTCGGTGTACGAGCGTGAGTCCAAGCCCGACTTCTGGAAGCTCCAGGTCACGACCACGCGCAACGTCAAGAGCTCGCTCTGGATGGACTGGTTCACGGGCGGCCTCAACTACCAGATCGACCACCACCTCTTCCCCATGATCCCGCGCCACAACCTCCACAAGATCAACGTGCTCATCAAGTCGCTCTGCAAGGAGTACGACATTCCGTTCCACGAGACCAGCTTCTGGCAGGGCATCTACGAGGTCGTCGACCACCTCGGCGCCATCTCGAAGGAGTTCATCACCGAGTTCCCGGCGATGTAAGCCCCTGGCGGGCACGGACAGCGCGAGAAAAGACCAGCGAACAGACTTCCAGCGGCATCCCATGCGAGGCGACAATGAGGGAGTGGACGGACGGACGACAAAGCGTTTGGAGCCTCTGATGGTGACATCAGGAGCCTCCCGCATGTCAGCGTGTGTCTGTTTATTTCTCCCTTTGACGCCTGGGCATGGGCGCCTGTGTGTCTAGGAAAGCGGCATGTATCACCAGAAACGCACAGAAAAAGCTCAATCCCAAATGCCGCATCTCTCCTTTTGATCTCATGTTACCATAGTACTGTCGTGTACTCCTTCCTCTTTCACGTACGCCCCTTAGGTGGCTCGCAGCGCCGGTCGCGGCGGCGGCGGCGCCGGCTTCGGGTGGTCCGTGCCGTCGCCCTGCTCGTCCGCCAAGAACGTGAGCTGCAGCGTAAAGGTCTTGCCGTGCTTGTCCCAGTTGCTAAAGAACTTGCCTTCGCTGCGGTCGAGCTCGGCGTTCGGGATCTTGAACGCCACGGTCTCGTACGGCTCACACGCGAACAGCAGGTACTGCATGGTCTTGTCGGGCGTCTCGATCTTTTGCTCAAAGGGCGACATGAACCGGTGGCGCGGCTGGAGCTTCGGGTCGTGGTCCGGGTACGCGATCTGGAAGAGCAAAATCCGCGCGCCGGTGTCGGGGTCGCGCTGCTTGGTCACTTTGTACCCCGGAAGACCAATGCGCAGCGCGCGCGGCTTGGCCGCCTTGGCGTCGGCGGCGGCCTGCGCGGCCATGAACGCCGCCAGCGACGTCGAGTGGGCCGCGTCTTGGGCCTCCTTGGCGGCGCGGCGTGCCAAATTGGTCTGGTGGCGCTTGCCTTGCGTGTGCGCGAGGTAGTTGCCTTCGTTGTTGTGGAGCGTGAGGCAGAGCTTGCACTCGTACGAGCCCAAGTGGTTCTTCATAAAGTACGGGTCCTTGGAGATGTCGATGGTTTCGAGCGCGAGCTTCGCGAGCCGCGCGCGGCGGTCGACGTTCTGCTGCGACTCGGAGGCCACACCGCCAGCACCGGGCTTGGAGCCGGCGCGGTTCTGGAAGTCCATGCCGCCGCGCACGCTCAGCGACAGCTCGAGCGTCGCACCGGACGGCAGCGCGAAATCCGACAAACGCGCGGTGTCGTCCTTTAAGGCCAGCGTTGCGAAGCGTAAACGAAGCAAATCGGGCGGAAACGCCGTGGCGTCACTCACGCGGGACTTGAGCGTCGCGACGCAGTCGCCGGCGTCGCAGCAGACGCGGTGCAGCGCCGCGCAAGGCGCGAGCACGAACAGCTCCAGCGGCGCCATGGTCGTCTTTTTGTCGTTTTGAGGTGAAAGATGGCCCGTGGTTTTGGGCGATTCGTACTTACAAATGGTAAATACGGTACGGGAAGTCTTTATATGTAATTACTAGAGACATTGCTGGCTAGTTGCTCATTTATGGGGAATGTATCCAAACGGATCGCTTGGGCTCGACGCGGCCCGAGGTCGTGGTCATCGTCGGCGGCGATGAGCGGTACTGAAGCTCGGCAATCGCTGCCGTGACCGCAGCAAGCGTGATTGCACTGGTGTGTGGGGTTCCCCTCTCGGACGTACGGAATGCAACCGCCTCGTCGATGGCGTCGCTCGCCTCGGCCACATGCGCGGGGCTCGAGCTCTGCTTGCGTCGTGCCGTGTGTGGGGGCATGGGCGACATCGTTGCCTTCGCTTCTTCATCACCGCGTGGTGGCTCGGTCGCCCGTGCGCTGGTCGGCGACGAGGACGACATGATGTATTCTCAGCAGTCTCATCGAAGGAGAGTTGCGCCGTAGCGACGACTGTAGTACGTACTACTTCACTATTGATACTGCCGTACAAGGGCTTCAACGAGAGAAGGCGGTGCAGCGAAACGTGTGCGAGGGAGTGAGCAATCTATTTCACCAGGCGACCATTTGATTCCAGAGAACTGCCATCTCAGCAATATGTGAACGTCATCACCAGCTAAACCCATGGCGAGCAATGCTTTAGCCTTCTTTCAACCCCTATGCGTTCAGATGTGATACAAGGGATTTTGTTCCTAACACGGCAAACGAACGACATACCAACCGTCGCTGAATGTCTCGTCACTGCACTCCTCAGCGACGTAGTCAACGGCCTCTCCGGCGCAATCGCCTCATCCAGCCTCCACGCAAGCAGCGCGGCCGCAAACACCCTCGGCAGGTCCATTCGCATCGCTGGCAACGGCGCCGCCATCGGCACATGGAAAGCTGTGGCGTCTTCCGCCTGTGCGATCGCCGTGACCAGCGCATGCTGGAGCTAAATCGCCAGTGTCGATGGCGCTAGGCAGCGCCGTTGACGCGACCGTGAGGTAGTTCACGCTGTCAAGCGGGTTCTCGAGAATCGCTTGCGCCGTGTGCTGAGAATGCCGAGAGAACCGTGTTTGGCGCCAGAGATCTGGCCAGATCTTTCGAAGGATCCTAGTGCTAGTGGCGAACTGACTGGGCCACTGAGTCCGATAGAGACGGAGGCCACTCTGTATGGGCAGCCGCTCTTCAAGTTGAAGTTGCTTTCTCGTCGATGACGTACCCTACAAAGGATTGGCACCCACATCTCACTTTTTGAAATTGAGGATGCGCATCATAAAGTATCTACACTGTAAAACGAACAGCCCAGGCTTTCGTGCAACACAGTGTGTTTCCGCCATTCAAGAAAGGAAAAAAAGAATGAAGTGACCGTTCTCTCGATAATTTTGGTTGTTGGTCTGGATCTGGCGTATCCGACGCTACGTCAGGCGCCAAGCGAGCATACATTGCCATGACATCAGCGAATTGTCACAAAGCCCACTTCCCTGTCTCTCGTCAGATGATGCACACATCAAGTTCTCCTTCCACTGATTCC
>JAADXJ010000685.1:0-16152 GCA_023337735.1 Pythium biforme
AAGTTGAAGGAGGAAAGAATTTGGTATCTCAGTAGATGCAGTTTTGCTTGCTGGATGTTAGGCAGATCTGTAATGAGATAACAGTTGTGAGCCCGAAAGAAAAATAAGGAAGAAAACGGTGTTGCCAAGACTGGAGGCAACGTGTTGGAACGATAGAAAAATCCAGTGTGTTCATCTCTTGTGACACAAGTTGTGTGGGGGTTGTTGTGGGCTTCCACTCTCCCGAGCTGTGGAAATTCCAAAACCTCCGTGATTCCACTGGAATCACGGAGATTTTTATTACATCGATACGAACCCGGAACCGTTCATATCTATTAACACGTTCTTAACTTCATGCCATGAGGAGGCGGGTTGCTCCCAGTTTGTGTTCCAACCGGAAACGTGCATGAATGGAGGTGCGGCCATGGCGTCAACCACGGGCATGCGGGCGGCGTGTGGGCGGCGCACACAGAGAGCGCGCGACAGGAGCGACAGCGATCATTAGCGAGCGTGTTGGGTGAAGATGCAGAGCACGAACGCCTTCGCTTTCTCTCTTTTTTTGGGAGAAACCTCGCAACTTCGCTGCAATGGCCGACGTTTACTTAGCCAGATTTGACCCATGAGATCCTTCTCCACGCGCTATGTTTGTGTGTGGGTCGATGGGATCTCGGCATGATGAGAAAAGTGTGATTGAGCACGAGAGGTATTAACATGCGAGCAAGCAGCGGAAGAGGTCTCCTGGTGTGAGGGAAAGCGAGCGCGGAAACGCCGATTGTGTTCTCAGGATCCAGTTTCGCGCGTCGAGGTCGCTGGTCGTGGCGAACGCGCTCCCAGTGTTGCCGTTGCCGTGGCATCTGTTGGTGTGTGGAAGTCTCTGTGGTATGTGTTCTGTTTGTGCTTTCGGTTGATGCACATGCGTTTGCTGTGGTCCGTGGGGTGGACGTTGCCTAGTTGTCTGCGTGTATATTTGTTCCGAGTTCCTTTGGAAGCTTCTCGCTGTTTTTTTCGCGCTGCTATGATGCAATCAGTAAGGCCGCTTTTAGAGCGCCTGGCGCGGACTCGTGTCCCCTCGTTGTGCGAGCTACGAGTCCGTGTGGTCCCTGTTTCTGGTGAGCTCCTGGAAAATGCTATTTTTCAGTCGAGATCCTGGAGGTTTCAGGGCCACACGACTCATAGTATGGACCAAGTTCTTTTGCTGCCGGACGCGCTCTATGACGAGACACAACTGAGAAAGGTTACCGCAGGCATGGCAACATGCCTGCGTATTTTGGCTGAGCCTTTGGATCGGGACTGTGTTCTCGTTCGCGTGGAAGTTGGCGAGAAGCGGACGGAAGGACGACGGCAATTGCAGAGAAAGAAGGCGACCAAGTCCCATGCACCCACGGCACGGAAGAGGATGAGAAAGCTGTCGATGCGACGTATCCCGAAAGATAGATGTGGGGGAGCCGTTGCGTTTGCTGTCTATCTATCGCCCACGCCTGTCGTGAGGGGAGGATGATGGCTCGCTGACGGGCTCTCGCATCTCCGATGTCGGTTTATCTACACTTGATCTGATTCCATTTTTAGCGGCCTCATGGAGATCGTTTCTGCCTGGGCGGTTGGGTCGCTCCTGCGAGTGGTTACGTACGACAACTCCGCGTCGTGGGCTTTAACAGCCCACGTAGAGGGCCCTTGATGACAAGGCACACTTTGCTTTCTTGCTCATCACAGGCGTCCTCCAACGATCAACGACTGAAGAACGATGGGAGCCCCGCTCGATCCGACCACGACCGCCAAACTCTCGTTCGTCGAAACTATGACGCAGCCCGATGTCGTTCGCGCCAGCGAGCGCGTTGCGACAACGGCCGCCATGACCGTGGAGTGTGAAGCCATCCGCAAGCGACCAAGTATTGTAATTGGCGGTGACGCTGGCGCTCTTGCTGCGGTCCGAGTCGTCCATTCGCCTCGCTCGGCTGGAGGATCGAGACTGGCGTCGCCCACTGCGCTGGAAAGCAGCGTACCACCTGCAAAGGTTCGAGGAGCGTGGCGACGCAAGTTATTTTGGTCGGGCTGGGCAGGTCCAGTGGACACGGTTCTCTCGTTTGGGGCTTTGGTGTGAGTGTTGCAAGTTACTGATTTCTCGTGGTGGTGAGCAGTACTAGTAGCTGACATGCTACGTTTGTTGTGCGGTCGCCCAGCTCGACAGTGATGTACTACGGGGTATTCCTTCGCTGGAACGAGACGCGCACCGACATTGCGTCACCTCCCGCGTCATTGTCAGACCCAGTCCTGCCGTATCTTCCGACGCTGGATTGCTCAGCCGCGCTTTCGGTTCTCGTGTACGGCGGTCTGCTCGCGGCGTTCAAGTACGTCCACAACAAGCCCGACGTGTTCCTGGAATTTGCGCAGACCCACACACTCGTCATTTGGGTGCGTATGTTCGCGCTCTACCTGACGCCACTCGAAGCACCGGTGGGCACCGTGCCACTCATGGACCCGATCGCCTATGGGGATGGAGCAGTGCTCGTACGCGATCTCTTCTTCAGCGGCCACACGGCGACCACATTCGGCTTATTTATTGGCGTCCGTCGCCACGACCGCGCCTGGAAAGTGGCGTTTGGACTCGTGACACTGGTCACGGCGGTCGGAGTGCTCCTCCAGAAAGCCCACTACACAATCGACGTTTTCGCGGCCCCGTTCTTCGTGAGCGCCGTGCATTCGTTCGTCGTGAACGCTCGCCAGAGCGTCGGCGCGGCGCTCGCGAAACCCGACAAGCACCAAGCGGCTAAGCAGTTCCACGTGCCGACGCCCAAAGCCAAGAAGTCGTGAAGCAAGAGGATACAAAGGCAGATGAATGCTGAGGATAATTGCCATGTTTCATTTCCCAAATAACTTAAGTCACCATTCCTCAGTCCATTGCGGCGTGAGCAGCGCAAAACGGCACCTTCTGCAGTGTGGCACTCAATGGCATGCGCAACAACCTTCTTTCCCATGCAGCAGCACACACAATTTCATCCATTCCATAACGACTCGTCCCGAGAGACTCGCCAGCCCACCGAAAAATCACTCTTCAAACGGATTCCAGCTCGCGCTCTCGCGGCGGCGCGGGGACGATGACGACGCGGAGGCCGCCGTGGACCGGTCGTCACGCCCATTCACCTCGTCGAACGGGTTGGTTGACGGTCGCCGCACCACGGGGACTTGCACCGATACCTGCGAAGGTCGGAGAGTATCGTACTCGCCTTCATACACATCATCCGACCCGCGGCGATCGAGGCTGCTGGATCCATCATCACTGCTCCCGCTGTTGCTGTTGAAGGCTTCTTCGTCGTCGTCCTTGGCAACGTTCAGATCACGCATCGAGCGACGAATGGCTTCCATGAGCATCATTTCTTCCAGGCGCTCGGCCTCCGCTGCTGAGGCAATGATATACCGCGGTTGGCCGACGCCTCGCGCGGCATCTTCGGCGGATGCAATAATGAAACTCGCGCTTGCCGACGTGCGACTCAGCGGTGGCGTTTGCACCAGCGACGGACGCGGCGCTGGAGTCGTCAATGGGCGACTGGTCAGATTGAGCTGCGAGCGTAGATCGTCACGAAGCCGCTCACGGTCTTCCGCAGACGCAAAGTGCTGCGCGAGATTCGCCGGCGCCACGGGGGAGACTTGACTGGTCTCGGGGGAGGTCGTGTACGACTATCCGCACAAAACGAAGAATACTCGTCAGCGGTCATTACTTGTAATGGCGTTGAGGAGCAAGGAATAAGACGTACGTTGTCCGTGTAAATGGACGAAATGTTCATGACGGCCGGCGCCGAGTACTTCACGCCAAACGCCTCGCGGTTGCAGTACGGGCAGCTAATTTCACAAGCAGACAACCACATCATCAGATCCTCGAACGACTACAGCACACTACAATGATACGACCAGTCGCCACGTACCACACAACTTTCTTGGGCGGCTTGAGCTGCAAGTAGCACTCGGTGCAGATCGGTTTCTTGCAGCACGTCGCTGTATTGAGGCTGCCGGGGTAAAACATAAAGCAGATCGGACACTCCTGTGTGAAGCAGCTCTCTTTGGTCTCGCGGCCCGGGAAGCGCGGCGCGATACGCTTTTCAATGATCAGACGGCGTGCGGTGCGGACATCCCACGGACAACTCGGGTACAATCTATCCAACAACAACACACCGGCCATCTCGTTAGTTCTCGATACTTCCACAGACCACCCGCAATAGAGTCCGACGCACCCAGTGGGATTTGTAAAGCGATCAAGCTCGTGGATCGCGGACGCGCGCTTCGGCGGCGAATTGCCCATATTCGCGCGCGTGAGGGTATCGGTTTCCGCGAAGAAGAAGAAAAACGCGGTGGTTTGGCCGTGGCCACTGTTTCTCGGACTGTGTTCTGTCCAACGTCCGTCCGTTCACTCGAGTGGGCCGTCCGCTC
The DNA here is from genome assembly GCA_023337735.1 of Pythium biforme. Lineage (NCBI taxonomy): Eukaryota > Oomycota > Peronosporomycetes > Pythiales > Pythiaceae > Pythium > Pythium biforme. The sequence continues at coordinate 4,399 of JAADXJ010000685.1, forward strand.
CGGTTCCGACGGGCCGAGGATGTGAATGCGATTGTTCCGTTGGTTCGCTTTCGACTGGCCACTTGTGCCGCTTCACGTCCACACGCAGAGAAGAAAAACAGGGCCGAGGGCCTTCTTCCTCGAGAGCGCTGTCTTCTGTCCCTGATCCGTCGCCTGGTAAATGGCCTTGCCAAGAGCAACAACAGCAAATAAAACGAGAGAAAAAAGAACAAACGGAAATATTACCACCACCCACCATTGCTTGGGCAAGAACCTCGTATAATTGAATTTCCAAGATTATTGATAACATCTGTATATTTGATATAGCAGTCTTTGTCCCAAATGCCTGGTATATACTATGTCTTAACACAGGTTTTTCGAAGGATAGCTGGCTGTGGAGTGTGGGTCACGTTGTGGCCCACACTTATGGCTTGTGGGTGTCGGGGTCCAGATAAATTACCGTATGTTTGCGTACTCTTAAACCCCCATCTCATATTCTCAGACTCAGACAACGAAGGCCATTTGATTGATCATTATTTAGACCAATCCAAGCCCCCCTTGGCCATGATCCAATTTTCGAAAGTTGCGAAAGCGAGCCGCCAAACACACACGCGGCGAAATGGCGGAGAGGGGAAACGAGCGCGCGTTATTCTTTTCTACCGTCGTACGTATGCATACTCTGACGTATCCAGTTGTTTCATGTTGTTCAATGTGACCTAAGCTATCGACTGGTATACGATTTATAGACGGAGCTGACCGGTGAGGAAGAACATGAGCGTGTGACCGAGTTGGAAATCATCTTCGGCCACTATGAAGACATCGACGCACACGCGCTACGTCGATGCGCGAATCTGCAAAGCATAACTCTCATCAACTGTCGTTTGCATTGCATACCAACGCCCGCGCTCCTTGCTGTCCGCGAATCGCTCGTGTGTCTGTGTCTGAGCTCGCAGAACATTTCCAAAATCGAGCCCCTCGATTTGCCCAATCTACGAGCGGTGTACCTTCAGCACAACCAGATTGAGCGCATTGAAGGACTGGAGAAGTGCCGTCGTCTTCAGAGGCTATGGTTGTGCGGTAATCGTGTGCGGCGCATCGAAAATCTGGGCCGATGCACAGACATGCGCGAGTTGTGGTTACAAGACAACGCGATCCAGTCAGTATCGGCGAGCGAGAGTGATTCCGGCCTGGAAGACCTCGTCAACTTGGAGACACTATGCTTGGCAAAGAACCGCATCCGCAACATTGATGAATTCCAAGCGCTCCGAAAACTCATCAACCTTCGGTCGCTTGTGTTGGCGGACGAGCATTTCGGATCCAACCCAGTTGTTCGACATCCTGAGTATCGATTGGTCGCAATATCTTCTCTACGCCAGGTAGGTGGTGGATATTGCTTCAGTACGCCATTTTGGTTGAGCATGCCTTAATATGAGCGTGTAGCTGCAAAATCTAGACGGGGCCGTGGTCGAAGACGCTGAGCGTGCTGGTGCTATCGATAAGTTCCTGCAACAGGCGATAGCGTTCAACAATGTTGTTGCTCAGCTCACGATGAATTATGAGCAAGAACTTCGCGCCATTCAGACGAGAAAGGAGAGGGGTCAATCAAATGCTGAGATGATGCAACGAGAGCTGGTGGAAGCACTCAACGAGGTGGAACAACTGGTTGTCAGGGGCACGGTGGAACTGGACGAGGAGAAACAGCGCCAAATTGATCTGCGAGATCGTCACACACATTTTACATCAGCTGCATTGAGGGTGATCCAGCAGCAATACTATCAAGACTTGGACCGAATGCTGGATGATGAGCTCAAGATGCTGGACGAAGAGGAGCTGGATATCGAGGTGCTAGAGCAAGAAGCTGAAGCGGAGCATTGCCTCTCTTTGAAAGTTGCGACTCTTCAATGCACGATACCACAGCACATTGCTGTCGACCACCTCACGGAGCATGCAGCAGATTTCCAGCACATTGCCGCCCACATCGGGATTGCAGAAGAACCGGACGTTGACCAGAAGTACCGCCTGCTCCAAGTTTATCGATTCTACCACAGTGACCTCGTTGTTCGTTTCGACAAGTCGTCTACCTGTCATCAAAACAATCAGCGTCCGGCAGAAGGCTCACGCGCCCATCTTTATTGCATAGTAGATGAGGATGAAGTCATGGATGTGCTCCAACATGGCTTCGTCGGCAACCAGTCAGCACCAGTGATGAAGTGGCTCACGCTATTCTCCAATCCACTGCAAGCTCTCAAGTTCAGTGAGGGGTCACCAGGCTCATTTGGAGACAGCACTTACGACGGCATAGACGCTTTGGGACTCCCAACTCGAGTGGCCAGGATTCGAAGTCACGTTCTGCTTCTGTGCCAGGTTATGATGGCGCATGTCAGCGAAGTGACGATTGGTGAGGCGACAATAAATCAGTTTGGGACACTCAGTTCGATTGTGTCTCTCGCGACGGCGGCAGCATCAAATCGAGCTGCGCAAGAATCTCAACTTGAATTCATCCACGCAGAATTGCGTCAACATCAACATCTCGGGGATGTCTATATCGCGAATCGTGAGGGTGGCTTGCCGAATGTTCTACCGCAGTTCATTGTGCTGTGCTCAGAGCGACTCGTGCAAACCAACTCTGCGCATGATCAACTCAAGAACCAACCCGAAGGACTGCTTGCCTCGCTTTCCCGCGATGTTAACGAGGAGCTAGACAGCCATCACGATCGCCTCTGGAGAGAGATTGATCCGGAGGTTTGGTCCAGCAAGACGCAGCAACAGCAGGAAATGGCGCGTCTCGATCACGATATCACTTGTACTAAGGAGCGTATTGGAGACGAAAAGCGTGTGCAAAGGAGACTGCTCAGATCAGCACGACGCAAGTAACAAGGCTTCCTGGTCTCTGATGGCAATCCAACGCGCAGAATAGGTCTCAGCCTATTTTGGAAATGCCGATTGAACCACCAAGGCCGGCGCAAATGACTGAGACTGTGCGTCTTATGGTCTCACTTCGGGGCTTTTGGCGGAAGAATGGAGAAGCCGCATGTGCTTCTGATTGCACTTGAAGACGCTGAACGTGCTGCAGCGAGTGGAGCGTCACCTGTTCAGGTCCACGATGGAGACTCTGAGTCGCTCGTGTATCGCCGCGTTCGGAGACAAGTCGTTCAGCGGGGTCTCGCAAGACACCGAGAAGAGACTCCCTCCAAAGAGAGCCACCAGCGAGCGAGACTAACGCGCCTCGAGCGTCAGATGGCGATTGTTGAAAAGTTCAATCGAGAAAAAGCCCAAGAAGAGTCGCGACTGAAAGCGGAAACTTCGGGCGCGCTGAAGGAGCCTTCTCTTCGTGCTGGTGTTATTGCTTCGCTACAGCCGCCTCAGTTTTCTCGAAAAATCAGTCTGCGGCAGCTCCCGTCGAGCTCGCCACACGTGACGTCAAACAATCAGGTTGAAGAAGGAGTGCATCAGCCTTCCACTGTGATCGCGACGTCTCCGATGGCATCGGACATCGAAAATTTCGCGTACCTCGCCTCTTGCCCTGTCAGTTATGGACGCGGTCCCGCCTCCGATAACGTCCCAGCTCACGTTCGGCTACCCGATCAGGAATTGACGTCAAAGAAAAAAAGCGCACCTGCTACTAGAGCTCACCTGGACAAGTCAACGGCCCAAGTTCTTTGTGAATTGAAGATCACGAAGGATGTCATGATGCGCGAGAATTTAGTGAAGCAGATTCACGAGACTGCAACCGCATTGAGTCAAGTTGGTGCTGACCTTCACGACCTGGCTCAGCGAAAAGCAAGGCTCGACGGATCGAGTGGGAATGTTCTGTCCGCCTCGTTGTCCAGGCGGCAATCCAACTCTAGTGCCGGGCATTCGACTTCAGCGGCTTCGCTCGCGAAGCAACTGCAGAAGAAAAGTGATGTATCCAGTTCTACCTCTTTGGATCCGAGCCGAGGTGATCGTGATTTGTCGGATTGGGAAGGGAAGAACACCAGCCTCATCCACAAAGCTCAAACGCGAATGACCCAACTGCATCGACTGACGGGCAGTCTGCAGACAACAACAATCGATCTCGTGGAGTCCATTTTTGAATGGCGCGCTCAGAAATCTAATCCTTCCACCATCACGAACGTCGAGAAAGTCTATCGTTTTGCGTGGAAGAAGCGCAATATCGCCAACTACATTATCTATCTCGACTCGGACCTGCGCGATCTGTTCCCGTCGACGGCGATGAGCGTTCTTCTCGGCACAAATGCCAAGTACAACCCACTGCTGTTACCCCGAGCGGTGTTTGATGCGTTAGGCATCCCTGATGATACGTTTGTTTCAACGACATTTCTCACAGATCGGAGAGACGTGCGGCAAAGCACTTCCGGGGATAAAAATGCACCGCCGTCCCCAACGCGACGACAGGCATTCGTCGCACTACACAATGCACTGAAGACAATCGACTTCACATCGGCATTGACGGTAACCCAGTCACAATTGGACGCCGACCGAGTGCGTTTGTGTCTTGAAGCAATCCAACAAGAGCAAGAACTGGAACGTAAAGCGTTGGTAGCACTTAGTGCCGAGAAAAAACGACTGGCGAATGCTTACAATCCTTTTGAGTCGATCAAGATAGCAGGTGGCGTAGAGGATGCACTAGCAACCGTGCTCTCGCAACAAGTGGAAGGCGACACGCTCGAGCGCGCTGAGCAGCTTCGAAGACGGCAAGAAGATACCTCGCGAACAAAAGAACGGCCGCGCGGGGCTGACGCTGGAAAAGATGACGCCCCTATTCGTGTGCATCCACTGTTCGTTAACCCTGGACGAATGCGCAGACTTATTGAGCAGCGCAAGGAAGTGCGAGAGGCAGCGACAGAGTGCGAGCTACACGGCACGACGGCGTCCTGGAAGAAGAACAAATTGCAAGGCCAGGTCATGATTCGCAAAATGAATATTCGACGAATGGAGAACCTGCACGCTCGCAAGATCCAGCACCAATTCCTCGTGTACCGTAGACGAACCCAGCTGCTCAAGAATCTCGCGCATTTTGTGTTGACGTCCAGGCAGCGCGTGGTATCCATCCAGAAGGTCGTGAGGGGCTTCATCGCCAAGAAAAGGTACCAGGCGGCAAAACACCTACATGAACAGCAGCGCGTACGCCATTCTTCCGCCAAGATCATCTGGCACGCATACAAGCGCTTCAAGCGACGCGTGCGACACCGTCAGAGTATGTCTGTTGAGGCTGTGGCACAAATCCAGCTTCTGCACGTCATCCAGCACCAGCTCGAAGACACAGCAGACGAAACTTCATCTGCCGAACGGTATCGCAGAGTTGGTGAGGAGCGCCGCCGTCAGCGCGCCGTTCACTTGTACAAGCGCCGTCAGGAACTGCTCGAGCTCGAAGCGAAGCGAGTGGCTGCTGCAGTTCGTATCCAGAGTATTTATCGAACGCACCGGGCCAGAAAACTTGCAGTCACTCTTCGAGGCGAGAGGCGTGCCCATATGTCGGCTGTTTCCGCGATGATGATCCAGTCGAAGATCCGCAAGTTCCTCAAGCTACAGGAAAAGCGGCGGTTGCGTTTCCGCAACGATATGGAGCGCGTGAACCGATGTGCAGTTCGCATCCAGTCGATTTATCGCGGATACAATTCACGTGCCAGTCTGATGGACGAGCTCAGCGAACTCGCTCAAAGTGGTGTGCCGCTGTATGCAACAGGCGATGCGGTCGACGAGGACTTTGATGAGGAGGAAGACGAGATAAGTCACGATGAAGACGAACGTGACGACGACATGGAGCCAAAATGCGCCCAAGAGCGATCATATACATTGCTGCCTCCAATCGCCAAGTCACGACCTTCAACCGCTTCTTCTAACAAAGACCAGCGAGCGCCAACGCCAGGGTCAGTTGACTTACTTTTGGAAGAGGAAGAAAGCATGGGGGATGCACCGACAGAAAGTATTCACGAAATGGTCGCGCGGACTTCCCCTCCAAAACTTTCGCTTCCGCCGATACGACCGCGTGCTCAGTCTGTCGAACACCCTATTCCGGCATCGGCCCAGCGGAAGGCTCAGCCGCCGCCTGTTCGTCGTCAGCTCTCGAACGGTACGATGAAGGTCGAGCTCAAACTCAAGGAAACCACACTGGGCGACGATCTCGACGAGAGTTCTGCGGCTTCCATCAGCGGGGGCTTCTTGGGGCCTTTCCGCCGGCGCTCAAGTGGAACCAACGGATCGTTTCGTCGCAACTCGGCCGACAGCACCACCAGCAGCACCGCCGACGGCTTGTTCCGAGGCAACCTTCCGTCCCATTAACTGGGAGAATTGTATCAGGGGTCAAATGTTCCGTTGGTATTGATGGGAGGGGAATTATGTGAGAAGAAGGGCATCCACACGAGGGATGAGGTGACAGCAAATCGAGGCGAACAGAAGAGAGAGTACGCGAAAGAGAGCGGTAGGGGCGATGCAGTCTACGACGAGAGTGAAGGAGCACCAGCGTTGGACGTCTCTCTGCGCTTCTTAGACGAGCGCGACCGCGACGGCCGTTGCCGCGAAGGTCGCGACCGTTGCCTGCCACGTGACGTAACCCGCAGCGCTGGCCGGCGCCGGCACGCCGCCACCCGGCGCCGTGGTCACATCGCCGGCCGTTGAGTTCGTCGAGTTGCCACTACCGCTGCCGGTCACGTTGCCAGCAGCCGAGCCGGCGTCGGCGCCTTCGCTTCCGTCGGCGCCGTCCGCGCGCACGACAGTCGAGGACGCGAGCGTGAGCGTGCACAGCAGAGCGACGGACTTCCAGAGCTGCATTTTGGGATCTTGGTCTTGAGGTGAAGACAAGTGAAAGTCGACTCGGGGCGTTGGCCGTCGAAGATTGTATTCGGAAGTGACTGGTGGTTGCAACCGCGCGACGGCAAGGATCGAGGCTGGGAAAGAGGGTGAAAGGAGAAGAAGAAAAAAACGGAACGCTCGGTTCTTGTGCGAGGAGGCGCAAAGGGCAAACGGTGAAGCCAAGGAAGAGGAGCGAGATGGAGATGGAGGAGCAACGCCTTGCAAGACCCAGAGAGAATGCTCTCGCTTGTGCTCGACCGGCTGAGCTGCCACGAGAGGAGGAGGATTACGGTACGACGCAGCGTCATGTCATGCTGGGAAGGCCGGACGGTCAGAAAGTTCCATGTCGTTTCGAGCCAAGAAAGCGCGATCCGGCCTGAACGTTTTGCGAAGAAGCACACAACGGAGATGGATACATATGTACGTACTCGATTTTTCTTTTTTGTGTGTTTTTCACTTTCCGAGGAGAGAAAAAACAATGGTCGTTTCATCCCAACTTTTGCGTGGTGCTGCGTGGATATGAATCGCGTCAGCGTGCTGTCGACCCAAAAGATCGCCAGCAGAGAGGATGGGTACGCATGGCACATTGCTTCGATATTTTGTATCGAACGTCGAAGGCAGTCACCATGAGCTGACACTGATGTCGAATGGTGAACGATCAATTGGTTTAGGGAGGTATGCAGTTTTAAGTTTAGAAAACTGCTGATTCTTGGCAGGTTTTTGTGTGGGTCCCTTTTTTTGCTGCTGGAAGTGCAGCGTTCGACTGAGCCAACAAGTGATAAAAGACATTCGTGTGGACGGCGTTGAAGATCCCGAATGAGAGCGCGAAGGGAAACGATTTTCTTTCTTTTTTTCTTGATGAGTGCAAGGAGGAAGAGAGTCTATTGTTGCGGGTGCTTGACTCTCCCTCTCTTCTCTACCGGATCTTTTCGCAGCTGAAAACGAGCTCCCGAGCAACCGACGTAGAGTGATGGTCTGCACTGAGTGCGCATTGAAGCCTCGCTGCTTCACTGCTTTGTCCCTTGCTGGCAGATTCGAGAAGCGCAATCAGCACACACACAGGAACACTGGCCACAAGTCGCTTTCTCTGATTGGGCATGCTGGCCGTGCGACATGGGATCGAAGCTGAGGAGCATCACCAGCACGGAGTGCACCGGCACTGGCTTGGTGGCGCGAAGCGTCGCGAAAGGGGTGCACATCGTCTTGCACTATTGCATAAATCCCACTTCTGTCTTCGCATCGAAGCGTCGCGCTCTCGGCTGTGGTAGTGTGGCGTGTACAACTCATCTTGGAACCCGTTTCGCTGGCGTCTTTGAGCGAATGATTCGCTGATCCTTTTCCAGGGGACCTGCTGACGATGACGCTTGAGCTTGTTGACCGCAAAAGATACACTTTTGAGAACCCAAAACGGATATGTTCGAGTACCCAAATCAACAATATTACGTGGTCCACACGGCCGAACAATTTGCTCAAGACCATCATTCTGTGAACTCGCCACATTTTGAGCGCGCGAAAAGAGCGTAGTATATTTTTGAAAAATCCAGCAGATTAGCACGAACATGCGCACCAGCACGAGCGTCGGCGGTCCCCTCGCGGGCCTTTCGCTCGACGTCGGCGCCAGCGGCCCGAATACTGGCACAAGCGTCAGCGGTGACGCTGCGCTGGATACGCACGCGTTGATGACGCAGACCATCGCGTCCCGCCAGGAGATCGAGCGCTGGGTGAACGACCAGAAGAGCCGCTTGCTCGCGGCCAAGCGCGACCACGAGGCGGCCTCGCAGGAGCACGCACGGCTCGCGACCGACGCGCAGCGCAAGCGCGAGCTGCTTCAGTACGAGCACCGCGAGAGCAGCGCGCGTGCGTTTGAGACCATTCTATGGAGTATGAGGTGGGGATCGTGGTTACGGTCTAACGCTTGATGGAATGGCTCTGGTGTACTGCAGACGCCCATGATCAGGAGAGCAAGGTCACGGCCCAGCACGTCGAGATCGAAGTGCTACAGGTAGGATAGACCGTGACAGCGTCCAGAAGGGGGTACGCGTCTAAACGATTGTGTGCTGTGGCGGTATACAGGCTGAGAAGGCCAAGAAAGAACCCGTGCTGCGCGAGCTCTTCGCGGCGAACCAGCACAAGGACGAGCAGCTCAAGCACCTAGTGCGCGAGTCGGAGCACCAGCGCGCGTCCTGGATCGCACAGCTTGCGGAACTGCAGCGCGGGCTCGACATGTACGCCAAGCTAGGGCTCGTCTTCGAGCAGACCAACGGTGAGTTAGACAGGACCCCGGGGTCTAAACGTTTTTTTGGGGGTGCTAACCAGACCATGCTATTCACCTGGATGCAGCCGAGAAGATCGTGATCCGGTTCACGCAGATCGACGCGGCCGACCCGCAGCGCGAGTTCTCGTTCCTGATCCGCATCGACGCGCAAGCCGACAGCTTCATCGGTGCGTTCCCATTGCTTTATTTTCATTTTCTTGTTTCCTGTTTTCTGTTTTCTGTTTTTTTCTTTCTTTTCGCGGCGCCGAACGCATCGGCAGATAAAAAATACGAGGGGATCTAACCGGTGGTTTACAATGGTTATTATCGTAGCTGACGCGTGTGAGCCGCCGGTAGAGATGCTGCCGGAGCTCATGGAAGAGCTCAACGCGACCGCCGACTTCTCTAAGCTCGTGCGTGCCATGCGCCGCGAGTTCAAGAAGTTGGTGTAAAACAACGGCGATCGAATGTATTCACCCCACTTGTCTATGTATCTCAAAACTCCAACCAACTTGGTTTCTATTTTCCAGAGTTTATGCCTCATATCCGGCGCCGCTTCGATCGATCCACCGCGCGAGGCACGAGCACCGCCGCACTGTTCAGTACTTCTCCTTCCGAGCGTCGATGCGACGGCGGCGGCAGTTGTGGACCGATAAACTCCGCGTCTCTTGCAGGTGCAGGCGCGTCTCGTTGTCTGCCCTTTTGCTGGTGCGGTGCTCCCGCCTCGGTGCGCCGTTGTGATGCTGACGAGCGTGGTCGTGGCAAGGCCCTGCGTTCGAGCAGCTCACGTCGCGCGCGCAGCTTCTGCGCCGTGTCCTCGGGCGTTTCATACTGCGGCGCGTATGCCACGTCCAGCACACTGCCCAACACGGGCTTGGCCTTGGCCTTGGCCTTCGCGTGGCGCGCATTGTTGACGGTCTCGTACTGGACCCACACACTGTCCGTGAACGCCGCCTCGTCGGCGCTTGTCCGCGGCAGCACGCGGTGCGCCTCGATCTCCCCGTACAAACTCAGACGCTTGAGCGCTTCGTCCACCGCCGCCACGCCGACCGCCGGGATGTTGCGCGCCACGATGTACCGCGACTCGTCGTTGACTGTGTACACGCGCACATTGCGCGTTGGCGCGCCCGACGGCGACCACTTGCGCGCCATGCCTTGCTGGGTCAATGCAAGGTGAGACCGTCGATAAAATACCGGATATCCACCAGTAAACTACCGCCCGCCAGCAATCAAAACTGCGACGTGTGACACCAAGAGATCTCAACTCAGCCTTCGATGTACTCGACGTACGTGAGGTCCGACGGGCGCCATGCCTTGTCTTCGTCGTTCCAGGCCTCTTTGCCGGCCACTTTTGCGGGGATCGCGTGCTTGACCATGTACTGCATCGCCGGTTTGCCCACCATCATCTCGAGACTCGCGAGTTGCTTCTCCGACGTGGTATGAGTAGTCCCGGCGATCGCGGCCATCGACTGGCGCGCGCGGAAGCTTGTGGCGCGCTCGAGCTCGACATGGAGTACACCAGTGTCCTCGACGATCGTCGTGCTCTTGGAGAGTGTCTTCCCAAGATGCTTCGTGACCATTTGTGTCTGCGTGGGGCGGCACACTGTGATGCAGCCAAAGCCTTCGTCGCGCAGCGCCGAGTGGCTCAGCTTCACGACCGTGTTGCAGCCGCACACGTACACGACGTGGAACTTGAAATGCGAGAAATGAGACTCGCACATCTCGCGTATGTGCGTGAGTGTGCTGAGGTAGTCGAGCACGCGGCGCCGCGTGATCTCCCACTTGTCGACTTCGATCCACGACGACGACGCGACCGCGGCCTCGATGAGCCCGAGTCGGTGGCGCTTGGTGATCATCTCGTGCGGGTTGCGGCGGTTCTTGACGCGCACAAACGTGTCGTGCGAAGGCGAAATGAACGCACCGACCACAGGGAACTTGTAGTTGCTCTCGACGTACTGCCGTGCGACGTAGAACGCGCGGATGTGGAGCATATGGATCGGATTGTACGCACCGCTCGACACGAGCACGATGACGTCGAGCTTATCTTTCGAAGGCGACGGCGGCGCCGATGTGGACGAGCGGAGCTGTTCAAGATTGCGCGCGATTTTCTGGAGAGGGTACTGAATGCTCCACACAGGGTGGTGGCGAGGCAGCTCAATGCGAAACTGGTGGCGCATCTTGTGCTTAGAGGGCGAGCCGTTTTGCAGCAGCTGCGTGAGCTGTTCGTCCAGTTGAGAAGTGTCTACGAGGGACTCGACGCTCAGCAGGAACGCGATCACGTCCCCGATTTCCGCGTCGACTAATTTCTTCAGCAGCATCAACTACAAAGAAACGCACACAAATTACGTCAATCGTGGAGGCCACTAGCAACTAGCCAGCGATGGGTACAGTGCATCCTTACATCGTCTTCGGTCAAGTTGACCACGGCGCTCACGCGTTTCAGAATTTGGTACAGTCGTTGGCGCTGCGAAATCGTGAGGGTCATGTCGCCGTCCTGCTCGAGCGTGATTTTGGCCTGCTCGCGATGCGGGGATGCGGTCGACAGAACCGAGGACGTCGGCGAAGGGGGATCTTTGGTTGGTGAGATGAGGAGATCAAGTGGTGGAGGTGCTCTTTGCCTCTCGGCGTCATTGGGAGCTGGTTGGTGGATCACGGCATCGACATGGCTCGTTGGCTCGCCGACAGGTGCCAAAATCACTTTTGATGGCGACGTAGGAAGAAGAACC
>JAADXJ010000686.1:0-16139 GCA_023337735.1 Pythium biforme
CATCACGGTGGGCCAATTTCAGTCCTCGACCTCTGGTGGTTTCTGCATGGGCATGGTTTCAGCGGATCCGATTCTCTGGTATGGAAACCAGTCGACAGCGCCGTTTTGCGGAATACAAAAAAGCATCGAAAAGCGCGTTCGCAGCGCGCGGCAGCGCTGAGCCCAACGCCAGAACAGTGCGGTCGGGGTATATTGCGACCGAGCAAAGGGTCAAGAGAACGTTTGGCGAAACTAGAGCAAGACTAGAAGCCCCATATGTGTTGTGTGCTCGCGTGAATACCGGTACGATGCAAGAACGCGCAGCGAGGCACGGCTGGATCCGAGCCATAGCATGAAGTAGTTGGAGTGCAAAGAGCATGGGCTTGTATTAATACGACCTTGCCGAATAGAAACTGTTAGAAGGTGCGGAGGTCCACGGCGGTTGCGTCAACGCGTTGGCTTGTGGTGTGGTCAGTCCGATACTCAACACAGAGCATACGAACAGGCACGGACGACGGCGACGAGCAGAAACCCCGAGAGGCAAGGCAGGAGTGGAACCAGCGGCACGAAATTTACCTTACACTCAATTCCAAGGGATCCATGCGTGAGCGCTTGAACGAGTTCACAATTTATTACAGCAATAGACTCAAAAATGAAACCAAATTCATATAGTATCCATTTGTAGACCCTGAGGTACTAGTAGTAAAAGTGGTTCTGTGATGAACCACCATGACGCCTGAATAACCATGGAAGCGACGACGAGCGACGCCGACTTCTTCTCGCTGCTACAGGAAATCGAGCGCGCTGACGCTTGCTCCGATACGCTGGACGATAAGGTATGTACGAGTTCTGTCTGTAGTTCGACACGCACACTATTAGCATGCACCAAACGCGTGATAGAACGAGGAGAGCTGACGCAGTTTCAACGGCGTAGACGCCCGATTCAACCGACTTGCTGGATCTCTTCTTGGAAGAATCCGGTCAACGAACGGAATATCCCGGTGGCACAAACCATGACAGTCGATCCGATAGTGTGATTGCGTCGTCGTCTTCTGCGTCCCATGCCGAGCGCTGCCGCTTGAACCGCAAGCGCAAGAAGCAAGAGCTCGGAGAGCTCCGCGCGGCGGCGACGACGCTCGAGGCCACGCTCGCCAGACTCACTCAGCCACAGCCCACAACAAGGGATGTGGCGTGTTCCTCATCGTTGTCATCAACGTGGCGAGAGGCCTCGCGGCGGATGCTCATGGCGAGCCACAAGGCCATTGCGGAGAACAAGCGGCTCCGCGAGATGGTGGAGAAGCACTGGGTGGCCGCGCAGCACATCCAGCAGGCGATACGGTCGGCGCCCGAGTTTCAAGTGAGGAAAAGTGCACTATTACTGGCTTTGCTTCCAACTGACTTTGGCTCGTTACCGTCGTAGTCGCTGCTTGGGGCACCCCAGCTCGCTGAGTTCAAAGGGCGGGCGCTCAAGCGACTGCGTGACGCGACGACCATACCACCGTTGTCGAGGGGCGTGTACAGCGAGCTCTTTCAGAACATTCACTCGGCGTACCAACAAAATGAATGCCCCGAGGAAATGGCCTGGATCAAGATCGGCGTGCGGAAGATCTCGATGGACATGGTCTCACAGGCCGGGGGCGGCACCGATACGAGTATCCGCGTGCTGGAGTGCCAGCGGCTACCATTCAGCTTGTCAGATATAAGCGACGCGACGTGGAAGCATCTCTCGACGCCATGCATTTCGACTAGCGACACGGACGACGAAATGTGTGGACGATCGGTACGTCCTTGCATACGCTCAATGACATAACGAGGGTGACGACTGACCAAAGTTGCAATTGTGATGGCAGACACTGACAAGCTTTGGCGACGACATGTTTGGCGAGTGTGGCGCGGACTGCAATTCGCTTCCTGTGGGCGACACGATGCCGCCCGGCCGGCTCGCGATCCGGCGGTATGTCGAGCCGAACCGACTGACTTTTGTGTGGGAATGTGACGGTTGCTACCAGTGCGATGACTCCAAAAAGCCCATCGGCCGAGTGACCGAGCGAGGCTGGTGTACGATCGAGCCAAGTGAGGACAGCGCGACGTCCACTGTGTTTCGAATCCAGGTGCAGTATGTACCATACAGCAACGAACCGACCACGAGCAGCTGCTGTCCACCTCGCACAAATCTATCAAGTGACGTGGCCCTAGGTCTGTACCGCCGAACAGTCGCGCGGACATTCGGCGCCGTCGAGCGTGAGGTCTTCCATCAAGACAACCCAAAATGCCATGCCATGGTGTGATTGATTTTAGACGCCAAGTGTATCAAAAACAAAATGTATTTTGACGCCAGCAAAGGGCTTTCTCAATCATGCAAAACGCTGAGGACAACATGCCTCTGTGGTATCCGCAAACGAATCGAACGGTCCCACGGGAAAGACACCACCTAGTCAGTGCAAGTCCGAGGGGTCGATAAGCGGGCTGTCGAGTCCGTAGGTCTGCACGTACAAACAATCAAAGGCATCAGTCGTTTCGCGCATTGATCAAAACGTCCACACCCGACCAAAACGCACCTCGGAGAACACGCGGTAGCCGCCTTTGAGCACGCGCACCTGCGGCTTGCTGGCGTCGTCGCCACAGTCCGCGTACTTGGCCTCAATACGGTCGTACACGCGGCCCGCGGCCGTCGGTCCGCGGCCGTTGCTGTTAAGGCAGTGGAACACCAGCAGCGCACCGCTGGGCGCGTGTTTGTCCACGAACTCGTCCAGGAACGCGTCGTCATCGAGGCGCACCTTGGGCACGTTGATTGCGCCCTTGATGAAGCCGCCTTCAGTGCCCGGGTCACGGACATCCACCACGAGCGGCGTCTTGGCGGACGCGTTCGCCGCCTGCAGCAGCGCCGCGAGCTCGGCGGCTTCGACGCGCGGGACCTGCGGGGCCACGAGCTGGGGCGCCGCGTCGGTCGGGGCGGACGAAGCGGCGGAGGACATGGTTATCAACCGCGTCGAGACTCTGGGAATGGCTTTGTGTTTGCTCCTGGATTGCGAGCCAGCAGCGCCGATCGTCATGCCTGTGTGGACTGTACCCACCTTGGTGACGCGACGGGGGAGGGGTACGATCGCAAACAGTACCCCGGTTTTAGGAGGTATATTCGCGTACATCTTCCATCCACTATGTGGACAAGGAATAGGGTTTCTATTCTGGGTCTGGAAGGGTACACCCCGCTCTCAGTGATCACGATCGTACCGTCCGGATCGTCATCCAGGAAAGTCACCCTCTTTGTCGCTGGACGCGAAGCGACTCCAAACTAAGTTGTCGTCAGAATCCAATCTGCCAGCTCCCCATCCCCACCACTTCAAGTCACAAGACACCTATCATGACCGACGCACCGCTTCTTTCCAAGCTCAGCTGGCTGGACCGGCTGCTCTCGCTCTGGATCGCGCTCGCGGCCGGACTGGGACTCGGGCTGGGCCAACTCGACGGCGTCCAGGATTTCATCGACAGCACGACACTCAGCGGCGGCACGAACGTACTCGTGGCCATCGGGCTCATCGTCATGATGTACCCACCGCTCGCCAAAGTGCGCTGGAACATTGTCCACCGCGTGCTCGCCGACTGGAAGCTGCTGCTGCTCACGACGGTCCAGAACTGGGTGCTCGGCCCGTTTGTCATGTACCTGCTCGCGGCCGCGTTCTTTCACGACGACCCCGGGTACATGGCCGGCCTGAGCCTCGTGGGCTGCGCGCGCTGCATCGCCATGGTCGTGGTCTGGAACGCGCTCGCCGGCGGCGACGACGAGTACTGCGCTGCGATCGTCGCGATCAACTCGATCATCACGATCGGTCTCTACTCGCCGTACGCTGCGCTCTTCCTGAATGAACTGCCCGAACAAATGTCGCTCGAGAGCTATGACGTCAAAGTGTCGCTCGGCGAGGTCGCCAAGAACGTCGGCATCTACATGGGCGTGCCGTTCGTGCTGGGCATCGCGACGTGGTACTTTGTGGGTCGCCTCTGGAAAGGCGACGAGTGGTACCGCACCAAGTTCACGCCGCGCATCGGCGTCTTCACGCTCATTGCGCTGCTCTTCACGGTCATCGTGCTGTTTGCGACGCAGAGCGAGCGCATCACCGACAACTTTGGCAAGGTGCTCTACGCGGCCGTGCCGTTACTCATCTACTTTATGGTCATGTTCCTCGCGTCGTTCGGCATGAGCACGGCGCTTGGCGCGACGTACCCGCAGAGTGTGACGCTCGCGTTCACGGCCGCGAGCAACAATTTTGAGCTGGCTCTCGCCGTTGCGATCGCATCGTTCGGGCTCAAGTCGGACCCGGCGCTCATGAGCGTCGTGGGCGCGCTCATTGAGATCCCGACCATGCTCACGCTCGTCCATCTCGCGTTCTGGTTCCGCGACCACCTCACGTTCAAGCAGTCGCCCGAGAACCTAGCGATCCAGGAGGCGCTTGTCGATGGCGACGCTTTGGATGGCGAGACTTCCAACACCAAGGGCGAGCTCAAGCCTTCGGGGAAGCACAACGATGCTGTGTACGTCGCGGTCGCCGACGCGTAACCATGCAGCTAGTTATCCAGTCATATAAGCATTTGTTCTCTTTTCACCCGCGCGCTCTGACTGTTTACTGGTGGAATGGTAGTACGAAACAGACGCATCGACTCCAACGATCGTTTCGTATGAAGACTACCATAGCCAAAGTTGCATCATGTTTTGGAAGGAACGAATGCGCCTTTCTATTTCTCATGTCGTCGGAGTTCCGACAGTATCTAGAGTGAAAGCGAATCTACGACGTGTAAGGAAACGTACGTGCAGCGCTCACCTACTCCTTCTTCGCGGCGTCCTTGGCGGCCTCCTTCTCGGCCTGCGAGAGCAAGCGGCCTTTCTCCTCTTTCTCTTTGCGCTCGCTGTAGCGGTCCACGAGGAAGTCGGTGTGCTCGCGCATGAGCAGCGTAAACTTGTAAAACTCTTCCATGACGTCGACCACGCGGTTGCGGAAGTCGCTCGGCTTCATGCGGCCGTTCTCAAACTCCTTCCAGGCCATGGGCACACTGCTCTGGTTTGTCGAGCACGGCATGCGCATCCAGCGCGCGAGCACACGCAGCGCATTGACGGCGTTGAAGCTCTGCGAGCCGCCGTTTACTTGCAACACGACCGCGGTCTTGCCTTGCGTCGGGCGCACCGAGCCGGTGTTGAGCGGGATCCAGTCGATCTGGTTCTTCATCACGCCCGTGATCGTGCCGTGCATCTCGGGCGAGACCCACACGTGGCCTTCGCTCCAGAGCACGAGCTCACGAAGTTCCTTGACCTTGGGGTCCGTGGTCTCGAGCGACGGGTCACGCACGGGCAGTCCGCTCGGGTTGAACACGCGCACGTCGGCGCCCAGCAGGTCCAGCAGGCGCGCGCACTCAAACGCCATGAACCGCGAGAAGCTCGTCTCCCGGAGCGAGCCATAGAGCACGAGAATACGCGGCTTGTGGGTCTTGGTGACACCCGGGACCACAAAGTTACGTGCGCCCGCGAGGTCGTCAGCGAGGTCCTTGATCCAGTCGTCGGCGTCCGAGGGTACGACGTGCGGGCGCCAGTCGGGGGTTTCGGATGAACACGGAGAGGCCATGGTAGCACGAGACGTTGAGAAGGAGGCGGCGACGCGACGGCGCAGGGCGAAGGACGAGGAAGAAGTAAGCGAGCGGTGGGCGCGTTGCAGCGAGAGCATCCACGAAGACGGCGCGTGTGCAAGTGGTCGCGGGCTCGCGAAGCCCAACGACGAGCACTTATCTACCGTATTGCGATCGTATCAGAGCTGATCGCAATCAGAGTGAGGAGCTACGTGGCGCTGTTTGAGCCAATCAGATCGTGGTGCAAAGAAATCGTATTTACGGTTTTAGTCCAGTACCCTTGCGAAAATGCAATGATAGACGCAATAATGTATCCATCTATGGGACTTGGCTACATTTCTTGGGTCGACTATCACGGGCCTGCGGTCTTCGCAGTCTTGCGCGCGCTGTAGCGGCTCGCGAGCACCTCCGACTGCTCGCGCATCGCCAGAGTAAACTTGTAAAACTCCTCGATCGTGTCGACGACGCGCGTACGCAGCTCGCTCGGCTTGAGGCGGCCGTGCTCAAACTCCTTCCAGGCCGACGCGACGCTGAGCTGCGCCGTCGAGCAGGGCATGCGCATCCAGCGCGATAGTACACGCAGTGCATTCACGGCGTTGAACGAGTTGGAGCCGCCATTGACTTGTAGCACGACGGTGGTCTTGCCCTGCGTTGGGTGCACTTCACCACCCACGGGGATCCAATCGATCTGGTTCTTGAACACACCCGTGAACTGGCCGTGGAGCTCCGGAGAGACCCACACATGGCCTTCGCTCCACAGCACGAGCTCACGCAGCTCCTGGACCTTCGCATCGGTCTTTTCAACCGATGGATCGCGCTGTGGCAGGCCGTGGGGCGTAAATACGCGGACGTCGGCGCCCAAAAGGTCCAAGATGCGCGCGCACTCGAACGCCAGCGCGCGCGAGAAGCTTCCCTCACGCAGCGAGCCGTAGATCACGAGGATCCGTGGCTTGTGGGTCTTGGCGGCACCCGACACGACAAAGTTGGCGCTCTCGGCCAAGTCTTCGGCGAGGTCCTTGACCCAGTCATCGGCGGCGGCGGCCAGCGCGTGCGGGCGCCACGGCGAGGTCGTGGTGGTGGCTTCGGTCTCAGTCGGGACGTTTGGGGACATGGCTGCGCTAGTGGGAGTGGTAGATGGAGATTGATGAATGAAGAAGCGCGCGGGAGTGGACGATGCCGAGCCCCGGGCGTGAGGGACCGAAGGAACGAAGGGACCTCGTGATCTTCCTATTGAATAGAGGCTTCGTTGCGGTCTATGGCGGGCTGAGATGATGACAGGGAATGCGGCCCACCCATTTGTTTTAACAACGCATCTTGATTGGTAAGCAAGGGGATCAGATACGCTCACACGTCCATCAAGCCCATCTCCAGTGTCTGCATCCAATGAACAGGGGGGCTTGCGCCGACGTCATTCTGATATTTCGAAAAAGAATAACACGATACGGTACAAGTCGATCACGCGCCCGCGGGGCCGTCGATAGTGATCACGACGTGGTCATCGCTATAGCTATGCGTGGGCTCGCTTGCGCGTTCGTCCTCCACGAGCAGGCTGCGCGTGAGCGCCGCCGACGACATCTCCTCCATGATCGTGCCGACGCGCGCCGTGAACGCCTTGTGCTTCGTCTTGTTCTTCCTCCGCTTGGCCTTGTTGGTGCTGCGACCAGAGCGCTTGTCGTTGTAGCTACGGCCCGTGTGGAGCCGCTGGCCGAGCTTGCGACAGGCACAGAGACCATGCTGCTCGACCAGCGGCCGGGGCCTCCGCCGGGGCCGCTCAGCGGTGGCAGCGCCCCCGCCACGCCCACGAGTGGAATCAGACGTGTACGCGGGCGACGCGCGGCTGGCCGACGTGTCCACTTTCTCTTCTTCTTCTCCGTCGACGTCGACGTCGCCATCGCCACTGTCGTCACCTCCACCACTGTCATCGCCCTCTTCGTCGTCAAGCAGACTCGCTGTCGTGTGCCGCGTGGTCGGCACGAACGGGTGGATCGGCCTGCAGAGGCTGATGTTGTCCTCGTCGAAATAGTACAGCTCGCTGGGCGAGTCCTCAAACCCCTTGGCGTGGCGCAAGTGGTGCAAGTGGCCTGTGTCCATGAGCGCGTTGCCCAGCCGCACGGCCTCGCCCTCGCCGAGCGCGTACCCAGAGTCGACCATGTGAGACACGGCCTCCGCGCCCGTGAAGCTGCAGTCCTCGGGGGAGATGCTGCTGCTTTCCCTGGCGTCTCTGCTGCTGCGCTGCCTCGCTTGGGCGATCGACTCGGAGTCGATCTCGCTCAGCAACTGTGCCGCGAACACGGCTTGCATCTCCTCCTGGATGCTCTCGAGGATCTGCACAACGTTTTGCGCGGACGGCCGCAGGCGCACGTCGCTGTGCCAAGCGTTCTCGATGATCTCACGCAGGCTCGGGTGCAAGTGGTCCTCGAGCACGGGCCGCTTGCCTTCGATGACCGACTCGAAGATGCGAAGGTGGTTGTTGCGCAGCGTCGGGAACTTCTCGCGCCCTGGGTGGAGCACGTCCCACATCGTGATCGCCAGCGAGTACACGTCGGCCGCCTCACCGTACAATGCGAGGCCCGCGCGGCCCTGGATGACCTCGGGTGCCATGTAGTCCACCGTACCCCGTACAGTCATCGACGAAGCATGGGCGCCCAAGGCTGAGGAGGAGCCTCCGCCTCCACTGAGCCCGAGACCACCGCCGCCAGACGAAGATGGCGCGTGATTAGCGTACCGGCCGCTGCTGTTCACGTGGGCGCCGCTCGCAAGCAGCATGTACGGATGCAAGTGTGTGTACGGCGCCTGGTTATGGGGGCGCGGCAAGCTGCGCGACTCGCCAAAGTCCGTGAGCTTGACCGAGCTCTTGTAGTCGACCAGGAAATTGCTGGGCTTGATGTCGCGATGCACGAACGGCGGTGAGAAGCTGTGGAGGTACGCGACTGCACGCGCAGCATCGAGCAAGTAGCAGAGGTTGACTAGGAATTGCTGGCGGTCCGGGTTCGAGCGGCGCCGTGCGTGGACGGCCTTCATGACGTCGTCTAGCGAGCCCATGCAGAGTTCCGAGACGAGGCCAATCGTCGGTGGGCTCACGCACATGCCGTAGAACTTGACGATGTTTGGGTGGTGGAGCGCGCCGCACAAAGCCGCTTCGTGGGAGAACGCCGCGACCGTGTTTTCGCTGAGCTCGTGGGGCGCGTACACCTTGACGGCGACATCTGTGCGCGAGTGGAGCACGCCATGGAACACTGTGGAGCTCGCGCCCGTGCCGATCTGTTCCTGGATCTCGAGGTACGCAAAGTCGATGATGTACTTGCGGTGCATCTCAATCAGCAAGTGGAAGCCCTGCGAGGACACACGCTCGTCGAGCGCGGATCGTTGCTGGCGGAACAAAGATTGGAGCGCGACGGCGCGCTGCCCGAGCCCGCGCCAGTACTCGGTATCAGCCTTGAGCACGCGCCAGATCACGAGCGGACAGAGCGAGCCCCAGGCCAAGTTGGCGTACGCGAACGCAAAGCCCGTGTCGAAGCTGCGGCGCCGCATCAGCTCGACGTACGTGAACAGCAGCGCGTAGTAGACGAACGCGTAGGTGCAGTACTCGCGTAGCGTACGCTTACTGGCGCGCCCCGGGGGCCGCAGGAACACGTACCCGTAGAGCAGCAGCAGTACGGCGCGCACGGCGATAAGCGCAAAGTAAAAGTCGACGCTTTGTGCGTAGTGCGCGAGGTACCACACGATCGGGATCGTGTAGGTCGAGAGCAGGAACGAGATGAACAGCGTGCGCCGCAGCGCCGGGATCGAGACCGATTTTTGGTAAAGAAACACGAGCACGCACACAAACACGAACTGGCGGCCGCTGTAGAAGAACTCGGACGAGACCTTGGAGATCTCGCTTGTGAAAAGATTGGCGCCGAGCGCTGTCGCGAAGAATGTCGTGTACGTGCCCGTGGCGCCCCCCAAGATCCAGAGCAGCGGCTCGAACGCTGGTAAAATCACTTTGCGCGCGGCCGTCGCGTCGCCACGCAGTGCGACGTTGCGGTTGTGGCGCAGGTACACGATGAACGAGACGCAGAGCAGGAACATGACGCCGTAGCCGCAGAGCAGGAAGAGCTGGAGCACGTGGATCTTGTGGGTAAGGTACGCGACGAGCGCCTCGCGCGCGGCGGCGGCGGCGGTCGCG
Organism: Pythium biforme; assembly: GCA_023337735.1. Lineage (NCBI taxonomy): Eukaryota > Oomycota > Peronosporomycetes > Pythiales > Pythiaceae > Pythium > Pythium biforme. The sequence continues at coordinate 9,758 of JAADXJ010000686.1, forward strand.
TTGGTGGTGTTGGGGTCCGGAGCCGGGAGCAGCGGCATGGAGGTCATCGTGGCCGTGACAGCATCGCTGCTGCTGGCGTTCATGCTGAGCGTATCGACGGAGCGCGTCGATGGTGATGGTGGTGGTTGGAGGTCCGCTTTACGCGGTGTAGTCGACTGGGTGTTGGCCGCGAGAGAGCTCTTGCTCTCCCTCTCTCTCCCAAGATCCCTCGGTGAGACCGAGCACACTGAAGAGCGACGAACTGGATAGCACGTGCGTGGCGTTCCAGAAGCTTAAAGGCTTTTCCGAACTCTTTGCAGCGTTTCAAACGCCGCACGGAAGGATTTGGCGGCCACTTGCGCACCTTTGAGATCGTGTTGCTGGAAGAAGCGCCGAAGTGTGCGGCACGAGGGAACGGGAACGCTCAGTCGCGCGGCACACAAGTCAAAAATACTCGACTGCCACGAGACACGAGACGCGCGGATGGCCAAACGCACGGGATCCACTGTAAGGCGACCGGGAACGATACGATGGGGAAGAGCGCTGTCGTACGCGAACCTGAACCTGGGTACTCTGCGCTGTGACTCAACGATGAAGAAAGCCGAACTGCTGGACGCTGGTGTCCGCTGAGTCAGTGCCGCTTTGACGTTCCACGTTTTGCTCTTGCGTGGGGGTCGTGTCGCGCTCGGGTTGTAATACAGTATGGCAGCTTACGCACTTGGAACAAAACGCGCAGATGAAGGTGGAAGCGTCGCGCGTGGCAGCTTGGCCCGAGGCAAATCCCCGCGGAAGAATTACACTGTCGCGTGTGTGCCGAGTTGAAACCTTCGCGACGCGCTGAAGAGATCACAGAGTCGAAAGGATGCGCTTTGTGGTGAACCGACTTCCTTCGACGAAATGAGACGCCTTTCAATGTCTCCAGTCAGTGTGTTTGTGGGCGCTTGGCTTGGACGCGCGTGCCCAAGTTGAAGCGACCGAGCGGGAGACAAACCGAACACGGAGGAAGCGCAAGCTGTACCGGTACCGGTATCTGTCGGGCATCGACGACGAACGAAGGGATCTGAGTAAGCGAGCAACAAACAGCGCGGCGGCTTCCCTCTCAGCTGCGCGCCGAGTGTCCCATTTGGGGCGCAGTCAGTCAGGCGCACGAGTCTTGGGCTCCTGCCCCTGACTTCCTCTCTCATTCTTCGTTTTTCCGACCTGAACGCGTTTTGTGGTCAGTCAGCCAAACAACGCGACTGGATTGGGTCGTACCGGCGAGAAAGTACACCGTAGCTCTTCGTTTAAGCCTATCAGAAACTGTATCAGAAATTTCGGTCTGGACAGTTCAGCGTGGGCAAAACGCATTCTTCGATTTTTTTGGTGATGATTTTTTTGTCGCCCACTGATCCCACTGCGCTCCACTGTGGAGTTCACAGGATGTGTGGCAAACGGCCTCATTGCCATTGCCAGTTGATCGGCATGACATACCGGTAGTGGGGCGCATCATGGCCGATGGCCAGTTCTCGTTGCTGAAACTTATGGAGTGCTGGAGCGGAGCCCGGCGGTCCAGAGGGAACAACATGAGTTTTCCGTGTCCGCACTGTACACTACAGATCAAACATGGAGCGACGCGACCGGACCTGAGCCCAAGCAGTCCACAGAGCTCCAAGTGCAGTGGGCCATGGCTGTGGCTCCAACGAATCTTTCACGTCGCTCGTGGATGCAGCAGCATGGCGTGAACCCCCAGGTCATTTCTTCCCCGGTGGCTTCGCCTTGGCCACTGCCGCCTTGGCAGCACTTGCGTTGGTGGCGCCACCACCAGCTTTGGTTGGTTTCTTCTTCTTCTTGGCGGCGTCGGAAGCTAGGTTGGCGGCGCCTTTTGCAGTGCCGCCAGAGGGAGCCGTTGCGGCGGGGTGGGCGTCGGCCACGACCACGCGACGTTCATTTTCCCAGTCCAGCAACACTTGACGGATCTGCGGAAAAAAGAGAAACACGCCGCAACGACCGATTACATTTTTTCGAAGCCAGACTGCGCGGTGTTCCCAACGTACCTCGGCGCGAGACTTGACCACATTGAGCGCCGCGTCAATGTCGTCCTTGGCAAAGTCAAAGGCGTTCTTGTTGTACTGGTTCTTGAGCTTCGGGTCGGCGCCGTGGTCGAGCAGCACGCGGAGGCTCTTTTTCGACTCGTGGAACACTGCGATCGCCACAGGCGTCCAACCGCGGCAGTCGCGCGCATTGACGTTGGCTTTGAGCACTTTGGACAGCATCTCCTGCTTCTTTGGGCGATCCTTTGGGGCGCCGCGCACAGAGCCTGCCTGTGTCACGCTCTGTAGTGCGAGTTCTTCCCATTCTTTCCACTTGCACAGCAGCAGCGAGACGACGTCGACGTGGTCAAACTGGGCCGCGATCGCCAGCAGCGTCGAGCCTTTCTCGTCACGCACGTCGGCGCTCGCGCGGGGCTTCTCGCCGCTCTCGATCGCCTCTTCAACGAGCTGTGCGAGCCGCGCTTCCAGTGCCACGGCGTCGCCGTTGCGCGCCAGTTCGATGAGCTCTTCGTGGATCTTCATGAGCGCGTACCGTTCGCGCTCGACGTGGTTGGTAATGCGCGCTTGCCACTGCTGCTCGATCACGTTGCGCCGTTCGTCCAGCCGCTTGTCGGTTTTTGCGAGATCCCATTGCTGGATCGCGTCCTGGACGTCTGGGGTCTTGGCGACATCAAACGCCGTCTCGGATTGCTTGGTCACGATGCGCGGATCCGCACCGCTCTCGAGCAGCAGCTGCACGGTTTCTAGGTGGCCATTATATGCCGCGCGGTACAGCGCGCTACGGCGCTCGTCATTGACGCGGTTCGGGTCGGCGCCGCGCTCTAGTAAGAACTTGACCAGGCCGGTGTGGCCCTGGCAGGACGCTTCCGACAATGCAGTGTGGCCGTGGCCGTCGGCGCTTTCGATATCGTAGTTTTTGTCGAGACTTTTTTGCACAACGTCCAGGTCGTTGTCGAACGCGGCCTCGACCATCTCGAGCGAGCTGCGCTTGACTTCCTTGCCCACACCGAGCACCTTTGCAAGCGAATCGTTCTCCCCAGAGGACGGCTCTTCACCGTCGCCGTTCCGTGCAGCCTGGCCACCGACTTGAACGTGGAGCACGCACATCGCAAGCGCCGTCTTGGGCGGCGGCTGCTCAGTGCGACAGAGCACGACAAACTTGAACTGGTCGTTGACCATGAACTCGGCCGGGCCCGGATCGTCGGCACGCAGTAACTTCCCAAACACGTCGGGTTTGCACATCGCTTGGCGCGAATAGATCTCGCGCGGGAAGCTATCGGGCGCGAAAAACGGGTCGAGCTCGAGCGTATTGACCGTGTCAAAGTCGAGAATGAGCCACGTGCCGTGCCGGAGCGCACCGACGAGGTGCTTGCGCAGATTTTCCGAGGCCATGTCGTTTGGGTTGCCGACCATGAGGCATGCGCCGCGCTGGTACTTGAGGAACCGTGTGGCCTGGCCCGACGGGTCCAGTACCATCGGGAACCGCTCGAGCACGTACACGGCGCGGTCCATCGCGTCCGGGAGCTCCTTGAGCGACACGCAGAACTCTTTGCGCAGCGCGCGGCGGCCGTTTTGGATGAGCGCGAGAGCCTGGCGCCGCTCGTCGTCGCTGAACGACGCCTGCAGTGCTGAAAGCAGCGTCTCTTGGTCCATGTGAAGCAAGATCTCGCCGGTCGAGAGTCCGCTCTCCGCGCAGCGCGTGGCCAGTGTGTCGCCCACGGCGCCGGCGCGTTGAGACTTGATCCACTGACATAGCGCGTCCAGCGAGAGCTCCTCGTGGTCGTCCAAACTCGCCGTGGGCAATGCACCGCTCGTCGCTGTGCTCACGCCACTGCCCATGGTGGCGAGAGCTCACGGCGCGACGGTTCACAGCAATTGTGCGGATACACACCACGCTCTGCGACATGTGAGTGCATTCGCTGACTGCTCACTTCGCTTTATAGATTCGACGTCGAATTCAGTTTCGGGTCTAGCTTGGCGGTCGTCTCAGATATTTGTGGACCACACACGAACTAGACGTCACACAACCGAGGGAGGACGACACTAATGCATCCCCGTCTTCCGTCCTGAAGGCTTGCTTCTTCAGCTCTCTTCACATCCGAGAGGTCAGTTCCGGAAGCTGCCACTACTACAAGAAGATCCCCCTCTTCGGAATGCTGCCGCTGCTTCTCTGGACGGTGCAGGCGCTCACGGCGGCGCCGCTGGACGTCGATGGCGACCCGCAGAGCCCGCTGAACGAAGCGCGCGGCATCACAATAGTCGTGAACGAGTCCACGGGCGAGAAAGTGGACGCCGAGACCGCCAACACGTGGATTAGTATTGAGCTCTTTGTGATCGCGAGCCTGCAGCTCATCCTCGTGCTCGTGGCCTACCGACTCGATCGCGCGAAGAACCCCGTGCTGATCTCCGAGTCGGTCTGCGCTATGTTCTTTGGCGTTATGGTGCGTTTGAACTGACGACTGCGATATCTTTGGGGAACTGGAAGCGTAGTCGAATCTCATGTTGCTGTGTTTTCTATTACTGCGATCAGTTTGGCTCGGTCATGCGATTTATCTCGCCTATGGTGCGACAGGCCATCGCTGCATAGGTCGTGTGTGTGCATCTCACTGACTGTTGTCTTTGGTCTCATAGCAATCGGTGAACCACGGCATGGATCCGGAGGTGCTTTTCTACGCGCTGCTTCCGCCGATCATCCTCGAGGCCGGTTTCAGCATGAAGAAACGCGTACGTGCCCCGCATGGCCCTGTGTGCTATTGTAACATGCTGGTTCGCTTACCACATATTATGTCCTACGCGGATGCATCTCTGTAGGGCTTCTTCTCCAACTTCTCGACGATCCTGCTGCTTGCTGGCGTGGGCACGCTCATCACGATGTTTGTCGTGGGCGGTATGCTGCTCTGGCTCGGGAAAATAGGCCTTATCACCAAGCTCACGGCCTCGGAGGCGTACCTCTATGGTGCGCTGATCTCGGCGGTCGACCCGGTCGCCACACTTTCTGTGTTCAAGAAGAACGGCGTGCCGCCGCTGCTCTTCAACTTGGTGTTCGGTGAGAGCATGCTCAACGACGGCGTCGCGATCGTCGCGTTCACACTCTTCCAGCGGCTCATCAAGCAAGGCATCCAGGACGTCACGATGCACGACATGAGTGTCGTCATCACCAAAGTGTTTGGTATCGGCATTGGTTCGGTGTTCCTCGCGGCCGTGGTGTGCTGCACGTCGGCGTTCATGCTCAAGCAGGCCGACCCGGTGCTGCGACAGTACCCGTCGTACGAGATCTCGATCGTGCTGCTGTCGGCGTACCTAAGTTATGTCGCGGCCGATCTCGCCGGATTGAGCGGCATCGTCGCGCTGTTCTTCTCGGGCGTGCTCATGAGTCACTACCACCTCTACACCATCGCGGACGAGAGCGCGACAGCGCTGCGTCATCTGCTGGCCACGGCCGCGTTCGTCGCCGAGAACTTCATCTTCATCTACTTGGGCATGAGCGTCGTCGCGTACTCGGGGTACTTCACTTGGGACTGGGGGTTCATCTTTTTCAACCTCATCGCGATCCTGCTCGCGCGCATGCTCAGCACGTTCCCGCTGTTCTTTGTCGCGAATCTTAGCCGCGCCGAGACCATTCCGTGGAGCTACATGGTCGTGATCTGGTTCGCTGGCCTGCGCGGCGCGATCGCGTTTGCGTTGGCGCTTAACGTGTCGACGCCGGACCCGTCCCACTCTGGTGTAATCCAGAGCACGACGCTGTTCACCGTCATGTTTACGACACTGGTAAGTGTTTGTCATCTATGAAGCGTGCTGCGGCCGCTGACGAATTCCTGTTGGGCATGTAGGTATTTGGCATGGGCACGAGTCCGCTGCTTCGCCACTACAAGCTCACGTCCCGCGACAACGAATTCGTCGATATGGACGAGTATGTGTCATGATCATACGGACAGAAGGTCTGTTCCCGAAGTCTAACGCTGTGTTGTGCCATAAAACAGAGCAAACGAGAGCCTCCTTCCGGAACACGATGACGACCGCTCCCAGACGGCCCACCGTCGCTTTGAGGATCCCGTTGACGGCAGCCGCCGCTCGCGCCGCTCGGGCATCCACGGCATGTGGGAGCGACTGGACGAGAAGTACCTCAAGCCGCTCTTTGGCGGCCAGCCGCGCGGGGCGTCGCCGCCGTCCTCGACGACAACACGGAATAACGGCGTCGAGGCCGACGGCAAGCCTCGATTCCGTGTTGGCTCACCCAATAACCACACGAACGGCGCGTCTCACCCGTTGTCTCCGCGAGGCCGCGGCGGAGGTGGCAGCAACGCGGGCATGACGATCAGTGGCAGCACCTTGCCTCACACCATGTCGAAGGCCGAGATCGCCCACGAGTTTTC
>JAADXJ010000687.1:0-16116 GCA_023337735.1 Pythium biforme
AGACGCGGAGACGACGGATCGGACGCACGCGGATCAGCCTCCAGGCGAGACTACTGGTGGATGCAGGGAGAACGCGAAGTGCCGTCGATACGTTGCGCCGCGTTCTTCGCTTCTTCGTTACGTACACGTACGACACGGATTTCCTCGCCAATGGGCGTGTTTCCACAATGGCGGTCGGTGCAGACGAGGGCGTGCAAAATAATGTGCAATCGAAAAATAACTGCCGTAGAGCCAGCAAGCGGGTTTGAGAAATACGTAGATTCAGTGGAGAAAGGTCAAAGGACTGAAGAAGGAGTCCTCAAATAAACCCAATTAGGTCGTGCATTATGTTTCTATTCAGGTGTGGAAGTGTAAGTTACATATAAAAAACCGAGACGTCCCACTCTGCAGCTGACATGACCGCCACCTGGAATTTGTCGGCAAACCCAGCGTGAAGCCAATCGAAAAGTTCGGTTGATAATTAACTACTTTCAGCCAATTAGATTATTTACGCCGCTTTGGCGGGAACGGACATGGCTACACTCCGAAGATTGCAACGAACCACGAGGATCAGATGAGGTCCCCCGCTCACGGGTCGCAGCAAGCCCATTGATAATTGATATGCCTGCCCACACTCACACGACGAGTAAAACGCCGATGTAGAGCGCTATAGTATATTCGTAGCGGTTTGTTGCCACCGCCTAAGATTGCTTCACTTCACGCCATTGGCTGGTGGTCACGCACCACTCCACCGAATTTGGCGCATGCCCACCCCCGAGCGTATCTGCAATAGCAACAACCAGCGTCTCGTGGTATGTAGCTGTGGCAATTGTCGCCTGTGTCTAACCGCGCTTCTCCGCACAAGATATGCTGTTACAGTGAGCGCGTGCTGGGAGCTTTTGTAGAATTTGATATTTGTTTCCTAACATTCCATCTTCTCTGATAGAAATGTGTTTCTAACAAGTTCTAAACTTCCTCGGCATTTCTCCGGTTGAACAGCAAAATGAGCGCCACGCACCCCTATGAATGGTGCGTTTGCGCGCGTGCGTTGCTCTTCCTGGAGGCATCAGCATCCACACCGAGAAATCGCTCACCGCCTTGTACGCTCGCTACTGTTTTGTGTGATGTAGCGAAATCAACCTGAGCTTCCCGGAGCCAGAGGATGCCGAGAACGCAATGCTAACCATTCAAGTGGACGAAGAGCTCCAGCCCGAGAAGATCCACCGCACGCTGAGCGTCAAGGGCTCGAACCTGCTCGTGTACGTGATTGCATATCTGCACTGTGGTGTATCAAGATTGGGTCTAAGCTGTCTTTCTGTCGCAGCCATTTCCAGGCCACGGAGATCCGACTGCTGCGCGTCGCCGTGTCTTCTTTCTACGACATGGCGCTGCTCGTCGCGCGCACGATGCTCGAGTTTAAGGAATAGACATAGCGGTTTTGACCCACAAACTGCGTCTGAATCTCTCTGCACATACAATGCGATCCGTGCGTTTGGGCTTCTATGCTATGCGGATACAGGGCCATCAAGTCCGCAGTCCACATGCATGCCATCCACGAGCTCCATGGTGGCCGTGTGGGCCTCTATTGGGGATATATATGTTGATAATAGTAGCCCCTGTCAACAGCTAGAGACTTTCTTGCTGGTCAAAGAGGAAAGAGCAATGCTGGGCGACGTCACGGACGTCGCGATGCGCGAGCTGCGCAGCAGCAAGAGCCACGTCGCGGCCCGTGGAAGCGTCGACCACGCGAGCCTCGGGCGTCTGCTGCGGCTGTTCGCAGACCCGCGGAGCGACGAGACCCACGTACGCTTCTAAAGGACACGCCATGGGCATCCGGACGGCATCAGACTGACGATTCCTCTGGCAGGTGGCGGCGGCGATCGAGCACCACCAGTCCAAGGCGCGAGGCGCACTGTCTACGCCGGCGACGACATCGGCGCGCGTGCTGGCGCTGTCGGACCACCGCCACATCAGCAACATTGGCAGTGTGCTCAGTGCCGTCGACCACGCGATCGCGGCGCTCGACGCCGCCAACGCGACGCACACAAGCGATGCAACGGCCGCTAGGTACGTGTCATATCCCCCTAAAGGGAGGGGTACTCTCTGACCACTCGCGTTTGATAATGTGTCTGATGGTAGGAACATGCTACGCGCACTGGTGACGGCACTGGCGACCCAAAGCGTGAGCGAGTGCAAGTCGACCAAACACAACGTGTGCGTGTGGACCGCGCCGTCCAAGAAACGTCTAAAGCTGCTACAATGGCTTCTCTCTTCCACCTCCGTGGCGTTCACGATTGTGGTCGACGATGCGTTGCGTGAGCTGCTCGAAGGCGACAAGACGAGCCAGCTGACCGCGTGTCTCGTGGTCTTCGAACTCGCGCAGCGTCACCGTCGAGCTCACCATGGTGGTGATCGTAGTATGAGAGGGCAATGGTCCGTGCTGCTCGATCCGCTGCTCAAAGCTGTCCACAATGGCTCGGTGCAAACGGCGTCGGGACCGAAGCCGTCCCAGCTGGGCGTTGCGGCGCTCGATGCGCTCCTCGCAGTGCTTTGTCTGGCGACCGACGCGCTGGATCAACAGCATCGGGTTTTGGTAAGTAGACGTGTTTAGGAGGGGACTACATTGCCGTGGCGCGCTACTGACGGTGTTGAATATGTGCAGGAGTGTATGGAATTTGCTCTGTCCACGCTGGTGCAGTGGCACGCGCGGTCCGCGAGACGGCAGTGGCTCGTGATGGCCGCGCGGCAGCTCGCTTCGTTGGCGGCGATGGGTGCACGCGGCGGTACAAGCGAGCTCTTTACCATGATCGCGTGGCATTGGAATGCCACGGTGATGTGGCTGTGCGCTCGCAGCGACTGCGTGCTCGCGGTGAAGAAGTCACTGGTGGAGATCGTGGCACGGACAGTCAACGACGTCCACCACGTCGCCAGTACGAATGGAGGAAGCGGTGGTGTGGAGCAGATTCCGCAACACAAGATCGTGGCGACGCTGCGGCAACTGTGCGCGCTGCTAAGCTTGTACGCTGGCCGTTCCATGGATCTGTTGCCAAGCGTGGCAGCGCAAGGCAAGCTGCTGATCGCACTCATCTCGTGCGTGGCAGCTCCGACAGCTCACGAGCTGGCACTTGGCATGCTGCGAAGACTCCTCATTGGCGACAATCAGGAAGGAACGGACCCAGTGCTGTCGCTGTCTCCACCCGTAGTGGAAGCGTTCGTCTCGATGATTCAGCGTTCATGCGTCAGCATCGAATCTCTCGGTCGTGGTGTGACCTCGTTGGTCGCGGAACTCGGGCTCCGAGCTGGTCTCACCGTCCCCGAGGACCATTCCAGCGACGACTCGGCCACAGCGCGTTTCTGGTTGTCGGTCACCGACCGTGCGCTGGATCTATGCGTGACGATACCCACGTTCGACAACGCGATGCGGACGCAATGGCTCAGGGACACCACCAAGGCAGTGCTCCATGTCCTCCATCACCACGTCGACAAGGACGTTCGCACGCACGCTGCAGCGCTGGTGCCGAAACTCGACCTTGTGGTGTGCATGCAATATATTGCATCCCAGCTACTGCTTGACATCGACACAAGAACGTCCGGCTGCCTCGTAGCATTGATTTTCCAGTGCGCTGAAGGAAACCAGGCTCTCGCCACAGAGCTGGCGAGTGTTTTGATCGACACGCTGTGTCGTGGGACTTCGATTCGGCATCGGGTATCGAATCCAAGCGATTTGAGAGCGGCATCGGCAACGCACGAACACACCAATGGTGAGGAGGACCTTCAAACTGTGATGTTGACCAAGTCGCAGGAAGGTTGGTGTACTCGTGTGACACGTAGCACCCAGACGATCCTATTAGAGGTTCTCATTGGTAAGGCGTTTGGCTCGCCACGAGACTCGGCTTTGGTGGCGTGGCTGCGCGAGCTTTCGCTTCTCGGATGGTTTGATGATGCATTGGAATCGATTCTTCCGATGGTGACGACGCACATGAAGGTATGCAACTATGGTTTAACCGCGTCGAAATGGCTGTCGGGCTCATTAATGTGTTCATGGATCTCATGTAGAACATGGAGAAGCTCACAGAAGAGCTACTGGAGGACGACTCGACTCACGCGTCTCGCGCCGTCGAGCATTTGCTGTTTGCCAGACTCGCGCCGAACCTCGTGCTGCGCGTGATTCCTCGCACATCCTTTCTTTCGTTATACACCGCATCTCCGCACAAGCTACTGGTGAGTTTTGCAAGCTTCTGTGCTGTGGGTTCAACCTTCAAGCTAACTCATGTTGTCGCTCTTTGCTTTCGCTATAGACAAAGGCAACTGAAGCGCAGAACCCAGTGACAAATTGTCTCTCTGAGTTGGCACAGGCATTGTGGAGTCAAGTGTCAGATCCGCTCGAGTACAAGGAGGTCAAGATGCTCTCGATCGAGCTACTGACCAAGCTGCCCGTTCAGGAGATTCTGCCGCGCGTGCTGGCAACGCTGACGGCTTTTGTCGCCAGTCAAGGCACGCCAATGGCGGTGGTGAAGCTGCTCGCAGCAGAGGAAGGACTCTACTCTGCCGATGGTGGCGGCTTTGTAGTCGCCAAGTTGCTGATGTACTTCCTCAATCTCGTGTTCACTGATGAATCGACGACTGTCCACGACGTCGCCATGCTGGACAAGACGCTGAGCCTACTGCTGACGGTGCTGAGTCTACCGTGTGCGCCTGATGAGGCGTTTTCTGCTGAGAAATCGCCGCTAGTGGACTTGCAAATGGGCACAATCGAGTGCATCTCGCTGCTGGTGGCACGATCGCTCAAATCCCAGGACAGCGCGAAGCTCCGGCTCGTGGAAGACGCCATCGTGCAAGTCATACTCACAGGTCTCTCAAAAGACTCGACACGCCAGCATTTAATACCCTTGGCGGAGGATCGTCAGGGTCACGATCACCGTCTGCAAATGTTCCAGAGCTGGAAGGCTGTCGCACACGATGCCGCTGCAGAGCACTCCCGCTTCTCCGAGACACAAGTGCGAATCTGTTGCTGCAACGTTTTACTGAGGTACGATTGGGCCCGCAATTGGGCATGCCCCCCAGAGGAGACATTCAGGAGAGGTGGATTGCAACACTCACCCGTGTGATGCAACTTTTCTACAGTGCTCTTGCCAGGGCCGACGCCCATGCCGTCTCCACGTTCCAGAACCGGATCCTGCGAATGAGGATGCTTCCTTCGATGCGGCTGGGGCTGCCGCCGCCCGTGCTTGCCGGGTGCTTACAGGTTCGTGGACATGAGTCGTATGTCGCACGTCTCTTTTACTGACGGATGCTGCGTTTCTGCTCTGGTTTAGATCGCGTTTTCCTTTTTCTTCAAGGCCGGCGCCACTCTTGGACGAGAGGACAAGCCCGCCGCCGAGATCACCCTCGCGAGCGTCGCGATCATCATCCAAGTCCTGAAGAGCTCGCAAGTGAAGGAAGACTCAGTACTGGCTTGCGCTGTGGTAATTCTCCGCCTTTTCTTGTGGCCTCATAAATCACTCTTGTGTGTAGGTGTGCATGAATGCGCTCAAGCTCCTAGGTGCTCTGATCGGCAAAGTCTCGTGGCTGTGGCCCAGCCTAGCGGGCGACACGACCACCCAGCAGGCCGTCGCAACGTACGTACGCTGGTGTTTCCTCCCCCGCCTGCACCACGAGTCACGTCTTTTTGTGGGCTTCTTGCAGTGGACTACAGAGGCTGCGAGACGCGTCCTCGACGACGTCACCGCCCGTGCGGCAGCTCGCACAATCGCTGCTTGAAGCGATTCTTTCCGGATAATCCATCGAGTTTGGCTCCCTAATGGAGTTCATGAGGATCCGGCTGAGGATCTTTACACCACACTGGTTTGATCTTCTGTCAACGGATATTGAACTCGTGGTCGCTCTTCGCAACATGGAGTTGGTCGAGCCAACACCGTTTTGAGAACCGACGCACAGAACTTGTTCGTGGTGGCTTCAAACGGATCCTATGCTTCCGTTCCATCGAAAGCGTCGACAACTCGGCCCTTTTCCACCGCTTGCTATTGAACACGTCGCTGCCTCGGCTCGATGGCTGGATACATACGAAGAGTATCATACTGTCGGGTCTCATCATGAGCATTCGGTCGGGCCCGCAGATGAGATTGGTCCGCCCCTAAATGAGATTTTTCATGCTGCGCTTTTTCCTGCAGTCGGCCGAGTAAATGGACATCCAAGCACCAACGTCTGAGCATGTCTCTGGACTGTACACTGGTTGGTACCGGGGACTCTGTGGTCAGCAAGAGCAACCTGTGGGTGCAAAAAATCACACTTCACAGTCCGAAATTACGGGTTCACAAAACGGGACTCGGCGCCGCTGTGGGCTTTGCATTATACTGTACTGCATCCGATCGATCCGAGAGCTGGTTTCAGTAGTACCCGGAAAGCATGCGAAGAAGCAGCACCGTCATCTCGCTACTCTCTCCCGCACGACGCCCGGTCGGCTCCCACACACGCACTGGTCGATAGATCGCACTCCCATTGGCGCCTTGGTATTCTTGCCTCCATGGCGCTCGTGCCGGTCTCTGTCTACTGGATGATGGTTGATGTGGCCTTCCTAGGGCTGGTCTCTCGTCCGTCTCAGCTGGGCTCCCGGCTGCTCTGGTGGCGGGTAAAATGTGGCCCGAGCCCTATGCGTCCGGATAATCCACCGAGGATCTGGCCCGTGAGCGGCCGGCGACCATCGCACCATGTGAAAACCGTCCAGCTGGGGGCGAGAAGGCGCCTTCTCGTCCCCCAGCAAATCCAGCCCCTCCGAATCTCCGGATTGCGCCCCGTACGCTGTAACTGAACCTACGCAGAGAAACTGAGTCCCGCCTGCACCCACACGACCCAACGGACGGGTTGTACGATTCCACTGGTCTCAGTTCTTCATTCGCCAGCCGCGGCCAACACACCGACAGTCTCCCATTCTCATTGTCACGCCTCCAGATAGACCACCATGACGATGCACCACAGCTTTTCCAACGACCACAACGCCATCACCACGGATCTCCCCACGACGACCAGGGCCAAGCCACACACAATGGCGGCCAACTACTACGCGTTGCGCCACTCGCTGCCGTCCGAGCGTAGTGGCGATATGCTTGGCCACGACGCGCCCGACATGCGGCGCTACTCGGCACCGTCCTCGTCGTCGCTCTGGCCCTCGGCCGTGGTCGTGCCCGAGAGCATCCTCATGGCCACGGACGTACGCATCGCAGGTGTCGCGCAGCGCGGCGACCACTGTGTGTACCTGCTTGAGGTCGAATCGAGCGCGTTCGGGGCGCACGTGCTCGACAAGCGGTACTCGGAGATCCGCGAGTTCCGCGCGCAGCTGTTCAAGTTCAATGCCGAGACCAAGACCCACTGTGGCCCGTGCGCGCAGCTCGCAAAGCTCGCGCAGCTCAAGTTCCCGTGGCGCCGCCTGCAACTGCCCTCGCTTACCGGCAAGCGCGAGGCCAACTTTGACGTCGCACAAGAGCGCGTGCCGCAGCTCGAGAGGTTCCTCCAGGCCATGCTGCGCGTGTACCGCATGGTCACGCGCCGCGAGATGCGCGCCTGCAACAACGCCAAGTGCGGCGCCCTGGAGCTGATCAAGCGGTTTCTGGACGTGGACGAGCCCGCTCTGTCGGACCAGGAGGAGACCGCGGCCGTCTCGTACTGTGGAGACGCTACTGCCGCGGCCCACCACGAGATGAGCGTCGACTACAAGATGCCGCAGGGCCTGGCCCCAGTGTATGGACCACGCAGCCTCCCCGGATCGCTCCGGGGGAGCGTCTACTCGGCCCCGTTGTACTCGATCGAAGAGCAACCCGAGTCGGCCGCAGCGCATTAGGTAGAGCGCAACAAACCAACCGTGCAGGAGAGACTGTACGTACCGTACAACTGTATGTTACGCCGTCCATGCGATTGCATCACTGTCAACGACGTCAATATGTATGTGATCCCATCCCACTCTGTTGCCTCGTCTCACCAAAAGAAACCCACCAGAGCCTCCCGTAGCGCCATGTCAACACTTTGTGCATGTTCAAGAGCAAGCCTGATGGGCGGCAGGTTTAAGGAATCATCCAATTGATATTTCGAAATGACAAGTTGCAAAATGAAGAGTCGCTTCAACTGCGTACTCCGGGGAGTGATCCAAACGAAGGCCCTGGATAGGTCTTCCCATCCAGCGATGAGTCCCAAGTCAGTCACTTACTTTGGAAGCTTGGAGGCGGCCATGAACAGCGCCCACGCGCGGCTCAGACCGTCGTCCAGGGGGCACTTTGTGAGCACGTCGCAGGCCTGCTCCGGAAAGACCACGGCTGCGTTCGAGAACAGCAGCGAGGTCCAACCGGTGCCGTGCGTCTGCCAGTTCTTGACACAGTCTAAGTTCGCGAGGATCTGCTCCCACTCTTCCTTGATAAAGCTCGGCAAGCGCACGACGTCCAGCATGGGCGAGACCGGGATCATCTGGATGCCGTGGATGCATTCTCGTGCTGGATTGAACCACGTCGCGTAGTCACACTTGTTGTCGAAGCAAATGCCCGTGACCTTGTTCTTGCCAAAGGACGCCGGGTGGATTTGCCCGATGCGGTCGTCCGAGATGAGGAAGTAGGTCTCGATCGCGAGCGCGTTCACCTTGAGCATGAGCTTGGCCAAGTGCTCAAGGCGCGGCTGCTGCGTCACGCGTCCGTACAGCGCCAAACCATACAGGAAATTGACTTCCTCGGACGTGCTCTCTTCGTCTTTGCCGTCGGCCATGGGCGTGACGCCGTGCGAGTACGAGTGGCCGAGGAACCAGTTGAACAAGCGGAAGCGCGGGAAGAACGAGTCGGCGGCGTCGGTGGTCACGACGTCGCGGATCAGCGTTTCGATGAACACGCGTAGCTCGGCATAGTCCTCGGGCCTGTGGTCATGGGTCGAGTTCTCGCCGTCCAGGTGGAGCAACATGGCCACGGCCGTGATTAGGTACCCGTAGTGGTAGTGGTGATCGTTGTACACAGCGTTGCCAAAGTCCACGTTCATGTCGTTCTTGCGGATCGCCTCGCTCGTGATGATGCCTTTGTACACGGTATCGTACACGAGCGGGTACGCCTCCTGGTTCTTCGCAAATGCTTTCAGCAGACCACGGAGCTTCGCCAGTCCTTGCTCAAACACGGGCTGCAACTCGGGGCTCGTGGTCATGGCCAGCTGCTTGGCCACGAGCACCATGGTCGCAAACTTCTGGAGCGCCTTGCCCTTGAAGTAGTAGCTGCCTTCGTGCGGGAGATCGCGGCTCCAGTCTGTGTGGAGGATTTCCTGCGTCACCACCCCCACAAGTCCGAGCTTCTCGACAACGTGCGCGGGGATGTGCGTGCCCACCGGGATGGCCTCGGCCGCCTGTGCGTTCACGGCGTCGCTCGTGGCCTTGGGCGTGACGAAGCGCCACTTGGTCGCGGCGCCGCGCAGCGTGTACGCCTGCATGGGGCCGCGCGTGTGCGACCAGAGCGTGAGCTCGGGCTTGCGAATCACAAACGCCGAGTCGGCCATTTGGTGGAGGTGCGACAGCGCAAAGTGCAAGTGTGAGTCGACCGGACAGGCATCCAGACTTCTCGAACGCGATGCGTGCTGGAGGATCCAGTCAAAGCCAAAGGCTTCGCCGTCGTCCTCGGTGAAGAGCGTCGCGCGCGTTGGGAACACGCCCGCGACCTGCCGGTACAGCGCGAGCACTTTGCGCTCTTCCTCTGGATCCTGCTGGCGCGACGCCTGGGACGACACGTACGCGCACTGAATGACGCCATTGAAGGGCTGCGCCGTGGCCAGCGAGTTGCTTCTCATCGTGACGTGTGTGGTGGCGAGCGCACCTGGGAGTCCTCCGGACGACGACTCTGGATAGTAAAACAGAATCCACTTGTGGCCGTTGTTGAGCACGATCTCGACGGCCGACGACGCGTCAGTCTCTGCGACGCCGCCTTCCTCGTACTGCTGGCCGTTCACCGTGAGGATGCTGTGCTCGGACAGGACAGAGGCGTGGAGCCCACCGTGGTACGTGAGCGTTGTGAAGGCGTTGCCCATGGACAAGTACCCGCGCAGGAGCTGCGCCGGGCTCGTCGCCTCCGGACCTGCGCTTCCCGAAGCGGATCCGGAGAGTTGGAGCGTGCACCCCAAGTCGTCCCAGGACTCGATCTGCAACTGGATTCCAGACGACGACGCGGTCCACTCGGTGGCCGAGAAGATGAGGTTCTTCACGGTCGCCGGGAAGAAGTAGTACTTGATCGCGCCGTTCTCGTTGATGGGGCCGTCCGTGCGGTAGTCATGGAGGTAGGCGACCGAGAGCCCGCGCTTGTCGTTGGCGACGTGGTACACGTACGGGTTCGCGAAGATCGGGTCCGAGTCGCGGCCGCCCCGGGCGTCCCACGCGAGCAGATTGCCCCACCAGTCGTTGGTCGGGATCGGGGCGTCACTGGACGCGACGTTGCGCGGCGAGATGAGGTGGCGCAGCGCATCCGTGGCCTGGAAGAGACTGGGCGGCGGTGGCGAGCGCGACGACGCAAGCAGCATGGTATTAGAGTAGGCGTGGTGGTGGTCCAGGTGCTTGTTGTCCAGAGCGCAGCGACAAAGCTGGAATGGACGAAGATCTCCGGATTCTCGCGTCGGGACGGATTCCCCGGATCCAGTGGTGGGATCACGATTTGCCCGTCAAAGCAGAGGATCGCTTCAACAAGCGAAGACAAAAACCAGATCGGCTTTGGTTCGGTTTTAGTGAAAGTGTCCCGAAGTAGAAACAAAACACGGGACGATTGTGCGCGCGTGTTGACTGGTTGAAAAGGGCGGTGATGCGCACCATGTCACATGCGTTCGACGTTCCAACGAATCTTTCTCACACAAAAAACGTGTTCTTGTCGGGACTGTGCACTGGCATCGGCTCTCTGGTTAGACGCTCTCCGCCAGAGCCTCTGGCAAAGCGCTGATTTTGGACTCAACTGCATCGCTGTCGATGCTGGGATAGAGACAGTGAAAGCTAGCGGGAGGCATCTGGAGGAGTAAGCTGAATCTAGCCAACCCGTTAATCCGCTTCCATTTTGAATCCTTGAATCCTCGAGTCCGGCTCGACCCAACGGACGTCTCCAGTCAACCTTCTCTCGTGTTGTCCGTTGCCTGACGCTTATAGGAAAGTGTTCCCAGTGAAAACGTCAAGAACTGGTGTACTGAGTTGCACTCATCGAACCTAGAAGGTATTTAGTTCCACCAGAGCAAAATCTGCAGTTCGAATGCCGTGGATCTTATCCCTATCTCGACAGCTCCAAACAATAACCCTGTTCTCTCCTCTAAGAGCTCGGCGCTGCCGCGAAGCCGCTGGCGTCCACCAGTATCCATCCCAGCGTCGTGCATGGGTTCTTGGCTTCGCAGAGGCGTGCAGAAACGAGTTCGCATGATTCTTGGTATTTTCTGGATGATCTGGCTGAATCCAGCATCGTTTTCTACAGTACGTTAACTGTACATACCACTGCAGCTCGACTCCTGAGTGGCGAGGCAGTCTGAGCCCGGGCTTATAGATGAAAGCCTATGTTGAGAACAATCCAGTTGTCTTTGGCTTTGGCAGCTGAACTACCCAGGCGTTATTCTTGTCCAGCGGTCGCTCCTGCTCCCTCGCCTCACTGAGGCAGGGTGTCGCATGGTCGACGCGCTGCTTTCGCTGACCATTAGCCACGCGGACCAAGTGGGGAAAGATCAAGCTGGCCTCCATTCGCCGCTAAGAAACCCATTTCTGACGATGAGTTCTCCCTTCAACGAGTCTTTTCAACATTTTCAGGATAAGTCAACTGGAACTCAAAAGAGGACTTGATCTCCTTGACCCAAAATAGTGAGTTCTTGATCTATTCGCCTCGTTTCTGTGCTTCTCGACTTTGACACGGCGTCGCCTCCTCGCCGTGACGGCGAGGAGCAGAAACTGAACCCAAAAACTCCCTAAAAATGATTTTTGGCAGAAATACAGTTCACTCTGGCGATTTGATTGCCACTTCCAGCAGAGATTTTTGGTAAAACAGGGAACCGTTCTGGCGCCGAGCCCTATCCCTGCAACACCAAATGCACCCACGATTCTGGGCGAGTCGGCCGCGACACTGGACGCCGTCCAGCGCTTGGCCTTGCCTCACCTCGCTACACTCGTCTCTCTAGCATGAAGAGAGAGTATTATAACGATGGAGTTTCATACGACGTGCATGGTTCAGGTGCTCATTTGCTTTTTCCTGCTGGCCACACACCGTCCAGGCTGGACTCCAGCAGGCAGCACCGCGAAACACATCTCCACCTTTTCCTGCATCTCTACGGCCTTCTGTCGAGTGGTCACGGTGCCGTCCTCCGGAAGATTCGCTCCAGCCTTCTTCACAGTGTTCCACCACTCGACGCCCAGAGGCCCTTCTCTACCCATCTCCATAAGTCCTTCGGTTCCTCCGGACAGTCAGTTCCACATTTTCCTCAGCTTCCGGATCCAGCGCCTCCCATCCAGCATGCCCATGCACCACCACATGCAAGTCGGCCGCGCGTCCAGCGTCGTGGTGCGCCGTGCGGGCCCCGTGGCGCACCACCCGCCGGTGCTCGCGACGCGCCACTCGCTGGGCGCGTTACCCTTTGAGCACGAGGCGCTCGAGGTCGCCGTGATGCTGCGCCACTCGGCGCCCGCCGGTGCCTTTTCGCCGTCATCCTCCGGATCGTCGCTGTCCGGCGCCAAGCTGCTCGCGCCCGAGAGCGTGCTCATGACCACGGACGTGCGCGTCACGGGCGTCGCGCAGCGCGCGGGCCACTGCGAGTTCGCGATCGAGGTCGACGCGGGCTTTGGTGCGGCCCATGTCATCTACAAGCGGTACTCCGAGATCCGCGACTTCCGCGCGCAGCTGCTCGAGATCGTGAGCGAGAAGACGCACTGCGGCCATGGCCCATGCAAGCAGCTCGCACAGCTCGCGCAAATCAAGTTCCCGCGGCGCTGCCTGCGGCTGCCCGGCCGCAAGCGCTCGCCCAACCTCACCCTGGCGCAAACGCGTGTGCCGCTGCTCGAGCGCTTTCTCCAGGCCATGCTGCGCATCTACCGGATGGCCACGCGCCGCCAAATGCGCGTGTGCACGAACGCGCGGTGCGTGCTGCTCGGGCTGATCAAGCGGTTCCTCAACGTGTCCGAGCCGGTCGTTGTCGAGCAACCGGATGACCAAGAACCGACGGTCTGCGAGGAGGCCCAGGGCAGCCTGATGAGCCCCAGCACGAAGATGGCCCACAACCCTCCGGCAGCGCCGACGCGCTGCTTCCCAGAACTCGCGTTCACGACGCTGTACGGCAACAAGCCAGCGCCGCTGTTCCCGATCGCCGAGGGCCCCGAGCATGTGGCCGCTTCCGAATGAAGGTAGCGCCCCGCTCACTCGACGGCTCCTTGTGTCGTATGACTACTCGACTTTCCACATATCCACCACGCTACACTTTATCTATCAGGAGTAGGAAACACTTGCTCGTGTCAGCAGTCATTGATACACGACCAGTTCCCCTTCGAAGCGAAGAAGGAGAGAACCACACCCAACAACTCTTCGTACCCTCGTGGTTGATTCGATAGACTCGATTAGGACCTTCATGGACGATACCCAGCAGTCAGCCAGGCCCTGTTCCCGTTGGAATCCGGGACCCATCATCAACCACACCCTTTTGGCTGACAGGTATACAAGTCTTCCGCTCCCCCTTGGAGGAAGCTTCCCTCACATGGCAGCACTCGAGGTGGCTGGTCTAGTATCCCCGCACCCCACAAAGGCGGAAGCAGCGTCTGTCAGAAGTGGGTTCTCGTATAGTCTAATTTGTGTGAGGAGCCAAAAAGCTATTAGATCTGTAGCCACAGTGACTGCAGCCAAGGGATGCACGCGCGGCTGTATTTCTCCCAGGAATCCAGGCTTCTGAACCCAAGAGAGATTGAGAGTGTATGACGCAACATCACTCTGGCGTACGAGAGTCAAGAGCGAACTCACATGAATTTGGCGCGGAGCGCACCCACGCCTGTCCGTTATGGAGCCACCAAGCCATACTACCAAACCGCCGAACCGATCCGGAGACTCAATCACTTCCTCATTCACCTGCGACTCGCCACTTCCACCACAATACAAATGACCAAGCACCGAGGCAACGCCCCACAGCCGTCCCCGTTCGCGCCACGCCGCTCGCTCGACGTGCTCCCGTCCGAGCGCACCACCGACCTCCACATGGCCGCCTCTCTCGTCGCGCGCCACTCGTCGCCCAACCTCTTGCTACCGTCCAACAGCGGTCTCTCGGTCAGCGACGTGGCCGAGAGCAAGCTCATGCGCACGCAAGTGAGCGTGGCCGGGCTCGCGACGCAGCACACGCACTGCGTGTACCTGCTTGAGGTGGACACGGGCGCCGGCGCGGTCCCTCACGTGCTCCCAAAGCGGTTCTCCGAGATCCGCGACTTCCGCACGCAGCTACTGGAGATCCTCCACGACAAGAAGGCGCACTGCGGCCATGGTCCGTGCACACAGCTCACGCAGCTCGCGCAAATCAAGTTCCCGCGGCGCCAGCTCCGGATCCCTGGATTCGCAGCAAAGCGGGAAGCCGACTTTGACGTTGCCCACCAGCGCGTCGCGCTGCTCGAGCGGTTCCTCCAGGCCATGCTCCGCGTGTACCGCATGACCACGCGGCGCCAGCTGCGCGTCTGCGTGAACGCGCGCTGCCTCGTGCTCGGGCTGATCCAGCGGTTCCTGGACGTGGGCGAGCCCTCCACCGCCATGAGCCAGCCACTGGAACAGAAACAGGAGCACCATCATCGTGCGGCCATGGACGCCGACTACACGATGGCACGTGCACGCCTCACCCAAGTCGTGCTGCCTGGTGACGCGCACAGCCACCCGGAACTGGTCTACTCGACACTATGCGGCGACCGACCGGCGTCGCTATTCCGGATCGACGAGACCCCCGAGACCGTGGCGTAAAGCTGCCTCCCGATGGAAGGAGCAGTGTAGCGCTACCTATGCATGTATCCTGCGATCGAAAGATCGATCGCTGTCCATGGACCTATCCTATTTACTCAAAGAAGAAACCCACTGTATTCCTCCTCATCGTTTACGAACCTCCTTCGGATTGAAGAGCGACTCGATCGCCGACGTGATCTTGGCCTCGTCGTCGAGCCCGCCCATGATCTTGGCCGCGGCGCCCCACTGGATGTTGCTCGTGAGCTCTCCATCGCTCTCGGCCTGGTGGACGCTGAGCTCGGCTTCGTTGACAATGTCGTTCGCGCGCTGCTTGGCCCACTACAATTCACAAGTTACCGGTCAGTATCCTATTCATCCAGTTCCCCCAAGGTCTCAACGCTCAAGGCCACTTGCATCAAGCCATCGGGACGGACGCCGTGAAGATTTCCGAGACCCTTCAGGCTGCAGCAGAGGTCGCTGCGGGTCCACAAGCAGGCGGCCCGGTCGGCCGTATGCGCTCGCGGGCAGCGCCGAGCAGTGCGTCTTCACGTGCGGCACCACTGTGATCTCTGGTGGCCGCGCTTTGAGGCTCTGAAGCGTCCGTGGCGACCGCTGGCCGTGAAGCGGCGACGCATGCTCCTGCTGGTGTCTCTCTAGGACACCGGCCACGAGCTCGCGCTTGTATTGCGACCAGCGCACGTCGCGCTCAAGATCGTGGCGCACGTTGTCGATGTTGATGCGGTGCGTGAGCTCCACGCACTCGCTGCGCATCATGCGCTCGGTCGTCGCGTCTTTCAAGACGGTATGGCGAAAGTCCACGCGGTCCATGCGGTACAACACGGCGCTGGGCGACGACACTAGCACGGAGAACTGCGCGTCGACGGCGCCTGTGATGACCTCAAATGCGCCCACATAGTGGCGACTACACATCACACAACGACGCACACACTCAGTGGCCACAACGGAAGAGTCCTGGGAGGCTGGGGTAGTGTGTAAGGGAGGAACCAACCTGTTGATCGAGCACAGTTCAACAAAGCAGCGCTGCCTGTCGATGCGAAGCGTGGGAAACTGCTTGACGAGACGACACTCGCCGTGCTTGACAAAGTAAAAGTGGTCTGCTCGTATGCCCCAAAACATCAGCCTCAAGCCACAGCGAAAACAACAATATAGACCTCACTGCGACCGAAACGCACTCGCTGGGTCGCCTTCCTTGACGACGACG
>JAADXJ010000688.1:0-16114 GCA_023337735.1 Pythium biforme
GACCATGAAGATCAAGGTCGTGGCCCCGCCTGAGCGCAAGTACTCGGTGTGGATTGGTGGTTCGATTCTGTCGTCGCTGTCGACGTTCCAGCAGATGTGGATCTCGAAGGCCGAGTACGACGAGTCGGGACCGTCGATCGTCCACCGCAAGTGCTTTTAAGTACTTTGCTTCTCATCTCATGTGACTCGTGCGTACTGAGCCTTTGACCGGTCGTTCGTCCCCCAAGGGGCCTACTCTTACCCGATGCTGCGCCGCCGTTATCCAGCTCAGTTGCTATCAGTGGCGTTTCGTGGCTGCAGTATTTGACCCATCGGATGAGCTGGAAAAATACATGCCCACCGAAATTTGCCTCCTCATAATCCCTCTCTGTCTCTCTCGTTTGCTCTCTCTCCCAATCCTCCTCCACTCGAGCCTCGAGTAGAGGACCCTCCACCGCCCTTGATTGCTTGTCCCTATGCCAATGCCAGTGTGCAGTAACCCGGCCAGCCTGCCAGTGCCATTGCCATTGGCACTGACAGCGCCGACATCGTCGTGGCACCAACTGACGACGCGTCTGCCTTGAAGCAGTTGCGGATGTGGATCTTTGCCGCTCCCTATTGATGTCTTAGTCCCCCATTCTGGCCACTGACACTCTAGTGTTTCTGAACTCATGGGCCACTCGCGTCGAGTCACAGTGGATCCTTCCTTCCCAAAAGCTCCAAGTCCGGACTCATTCGGCTCCTGACAACGAAACTATCAGTTCTTCGAACGGACGGCGCCTCCAACCCGTGAAGCATCCTGTAGGCATGTCTTCCCACCTGATCACTCTGATACAGAACGCATGCGTCGCCACGACGCGGAAGGCTGACGGTGGATTGCGCTGGGCGGCGCGTGCGGGCCGCACGGTGCGGCATCTTGAGCCGGCCACTCACAGGGACGCTTGCAGCCAAGGAACATTCTGTTTGGATCTCTCAGCTGTCGCTTCATCAATCACGGACACCAGATGGTGGAGCTGTGAGTCCTAGCGTGGCAAGTGGGTCTTCTATTTTTTACTTTGGGTCATTTTTCGCCGCCATGCCAGGTGCTTATATCCCACAAGTTGTATTGGGTTGATAAGAAATCGTTGTCTTAGGCCACCTGCGGTCTCGGGGCAGCGCACACCGCGCTTCGACGACACCTTCTTGCCCCCAGATGGCTCAATCTGTGCGGCCCACAAGACTTGTTGCCGTGTGGTGGCGCCAACAGTTGAACACCAACAACGCCACCACCACGCGGACGACGGACACTCGTCGTGGAAGCGTGTCATCCCTCTCATCACCTTTACGGTTTGTTTCATTGCCTGGCTTTGGCTGTGGTTTTCTTTTCTTCCTTGGTGCAGCAATTCATTCCGCTTGTTTTGTTGGCAGTGGATCCGAGGAAGGGAAGAGAGAGAGTACTGTAGTGCTGTACGTACAGTATTGGCTTCACCAACGACAAACAGGTCCCAACACCCATTTGTTACCGAGTCAAGTCGAGGCGAGCCCGATAACAACGCCAACACCCAACGCCAACGTTGGGGATCCGCCATTTTCGTTGGCGTCCTCCATCCCTGTCCTCCCTCCGCTCCGCCCCGTCATAGCTGCTCCGCTGTCACAGGGAACCGTCTCACTCGCATAGCAAATGGCGTTCTCGCGGCGCCGCTCGCGCACCTCGGCCACGCCTTCGACGGCGCAGGGCGACGATTCGCTGTTCCACGTGGGCCAGCGCCTCGACGCGCTCGCGGCCGACGATGACCACGCCGTCTTCTACTTCACGCGCGTCGCGACGCCACAGGAATCCGTCTCCAGCCAGCGCCACACTCAACCACATCGCCGCGCGACGACCGCGATACTCACGAACACCACGACGCGCCGCCGGCGGCGCCGCAAGCCGCTGCTCGTGCGGATTATCGGACTCAGCGCCTTTTACGCGCGCGCCGCGCTGCTTGTGGCCGCGGCCTGGGCCGTCGCTTCTTTCGCAGTTGTCGCGACCACTGCCGCCATGACCGCCACACCTGCCGAACTCCGCCCGCACAACAGCAATACGATGGAAGTACGCCAGACCGCGCATGAGCTCGCGGCGCTGTCCGGCGGCGCCGCGCTCGGCGCGCTGCTCGGTGGCTCGCTGGGCGATCATTACGGACGCAGAAGTATCCTGTTGATCGCGACCGCGAGCGGCGCGCTCTCGCACGTGCTGGCGGGCGGTGTGGCCTGGTGCCACGTGGCGCTGCTGGCCGCGCGCGCGCTCCAGGGCTCGGCGCTCGGCGCCCAGCTCGTTTTGTTCCCGATCGCGCTCGGCGAACTCGCGGCGCAGCGCTGTCGCGGCCGCGTGATCGTCGCGGCCTTGGCCGGTGTGCCTTTGGGAGCGTTGCTCGCGATCCACACGGCGCGGCGGCTCGCCGAGTACGTCGGCTGGCGGGTGTTCACGGCGGCGCTGCTGGGCGGCGCGCACACGTTGGTGTTGGCCGCGCTCGCGCTTTTCCTGCGCGACTCGCCGCGGTTTCTAGCGGCGATCGGCCGTGTCGAGTCGGCGCTCGTGGTCGTCCAAACCGTCGAGCGCGCCCACGGCATCGACCGCAACGCGCGCGTGCCGACCATGCCCTCGAGCCTCTTCGAACCGCCGGCGCAACTCGACGATGACAGTGATCCAGATACCCAGAACCACAATCGAGACTTGACGCCGACGCTACCGTTGCCAGCGGCACCGCAAGTGCCCTCCCATTCCAGAAGCCTCAGTCAACAGCAGCAGCAACGGCGGCGGCACACGTCGGCGGCGCTCACGCCACGCATGGTCTCACTGGGCGCGTCGCTGCGGAAGCGCTGGCGGCGCGTGCTTTTCTGCGCGCCGTACGCAAAGCGGTCGCTCGGTCTCACGTTGCTCTGGGTGCTGGTCGCCGGCGGGCTCAGCACGACCATCGGCGCGGCCTCACGGTTTACAAAAGGCCAGCAAGTGACTGCGGCGCCGGCATTGCTCTCGACGTTTGTCGCGAGCGCTGGCGCGTTGGGGCTGCTGGCCAGCGCGGCCGTGCTGGACCGCTGCGGCCGTGTGGCCGTGTTCGTCATGAGTTTGTTGGTCAGTTCGCTCGCGACGACGCTCGTGGGCATGCAGCTCTTCATCAAGCTCCAAGAAACCGCGCTGCTCGGCGCAGCGTGTGCGCTGCTGGCGTTCGCGTCGGTCGTCGCGCTCGGCGCGGCCGTGCTCTGGACGCTCGAGAGTTATGGGGTCCAGATCCGTGCCACGGGCATGGGGCTCGCGTTCACGGGCTTGGGCGCGGGCGTGTTTCTGGGCCAGTGGCTCGCGTGGTCGCCGTGGCTCTCGGTAGCGTCGGTGCCGTTTGTGCTCTGGGGTGTCGCGGCCGCGTTCCTCGTGCTGGCATTCGCGACGTGGCTGTGGGGATCCGAGACCCGCGGGCTCGAGGACGTCGACGCTGTCATCGTGATCGAGACCAGCGGCGCGCCCAGCGACCGCAGTGCGTTTGGCGCGTCCACGAGCGGAGCCGGCGGCACGGCCAGGGACCGCGAGAGCAGCGACAAGCTACCGCCGCCACACCGACGCAGCACGTACCGCGCCAAAGACACTGCGACCCACGACGACGACGACGACGAAGCCCACACCCATGCGAGCTCGACCTCGAACTCGGCCCGCCAGTACCACCAGCACGACATCCGTCGAGAGACACGACGCACGCCGCCGCCCACGGGATTACCAACGGGCGAGTCGGCCGCGAGCGACGCGACGACCTACATCGGCTCGTCCGGCTCGCGCACGTCGAGCGCGCGGTTCTCGTCCGTGCGGTTCAGTCAGCGCGCGCTCTCCAGCGGAGGTGGCCATGGGAGCCGCAGCTCGTCGCTCTCTCGCCAGTACGCCTCGGCGCCGGCAGTACCAGGTGGTTCATCGCACCGAAGACGGGACGGCTCGCTGTCGTTGTCGTTCCGCCAGGGCGGCGACAGCGGGGCTCGGCGCTCGTCGCCGTCCACGCCGTCGTTTGTTATCCGCCGCTCGTCGCTCACGCGCGGGTCCGCCAACGGTCGTGACAATGCCGATGGTGCGTACGCATACACACAGGAAGGCTACGTGCCGCGCGCGCGGCGCACATCGTCTGCGCGCTCCAGCACGAGTCGCGGCCGACGCAGCGGCAACGGCAGTGGGCTCGCGACAGCCGAGCCAGGTCGGGAGCCTCAGCACCATCGACGCGCGCGCCTCCAGGAGCAGCAGCCGCGCGTGTCGTTTGGGTCGGCGCGCTTCTCGCTGTCGGACCTGACGACGTCGCTGCCGGCGCGGCTCGACCCGCACTCGGTGCGCGAGCACCTGGGCCGCCGCAGCAGTGAAGCCGACCGCAGCACGAGCAGTAGCGGCGACGACGACCGCAACCACGTGCTGCTGGACATTGCGCCCGAGCACGACGTCATGAGCATCGACATTGATCCGTTTGAGGACGACGAGGTCCACGGCGCGTTCGTGACGTCGGGCGGCGGCCGCGACCACCACACGGGCGGCGTGCCCATGCTCGGCTGAAACACTAAGTTAACCATATGATAGAAAACGTACAAGTATACTTAGATTGAATGAATTGTTAGAAAGTACACGCAACCAGCATTCTTCATTCCCGCGCCAGCTCGCAAAGATCCTTTGTTTTTTCTTCTGTGGATGCGACGCTTCGTGGATGCGAGCGGCGGCGTGTTGGCGTTTGTTCCACATTTGGTTTGCTACACAAGCAGACACACACAAACCAACAACTGCACGAAGCATCATGGCGCGTTGTGTCGCGCGACGGCTCGCACTGCTCGGCGCGTGCATGGTGGGCGTGATCGCCAGCGCCGCCTTCGCACAACTCAGCAATGCATCAACAACGGCGTCCCCCAGCGGATTTCTACTCGCACAACTCGCGACGACGAGCGTGTACCAGGCGGCCATGGTCGAACGCGCGCTAACCGATGAGCTGCTCGCGCGGTTCCCTCTGTCCGCTGTGCGATGCGTCGACATGCGCGTGACGACGACCAATACAACACCAGCGTTTGATTTGCTGTTTCTCGTCGGCGAGACTCCGTTCGCCCTGGGCGACAACAACGGCACCGTGATCACCGCCAACGCCACGCTTTCGGTCGACATCGCGGCGCTGGAGACGAACGTCTCGCTGGCGCTCGCATCGCTGGTTCCTTTGTCGAATGGTCTCTCGCTGCGCGTACTCCCACCGAGCCAAGTGCAAGGCAATTACAGTGCGCTACCGTCACTCCAGGCGATCAGCGCGCCGCCGTCTCCACCGTCGACGTTCCTACGGGTCGACATGAGCTTCCGTAACTTGCTGTCTCCCGCTAACCTCACGCAGAGCCTGCTCTTCCAGACGCGGCGTGGCATCCAGCGCTTTCTCGGGCTCGCTTCGCTGACACAAGTCACAGCAACAGGCCCGCCGCAGGTGCCTGCGGCCTCCGTCCTCTTACTGGCACAGAGCTTCTGGGTCACGCTCAACAACAACGCGACTGACGCGACCGTGGACAACCGCCAGCGGCTCGCGAACTTGCTCATCTACGGCGACCCGACGCGGCTCGTGATGGACGAGACTTCTGGTACGCCCCGGCCGGCCATGTTCCTCGACTTTGCCGTCGACTCTACTACGGAGCCATCAGTAGACCCGACTGTGCTGCTCACGCTGCCTTACGTGTTTAGCTCGCTGAGCGTCGACGTGTTGCCTGCGGGCAACGCACCGGCGCCCGAGCCGGCGCTGCCGCCGGGCAGCGTCGTCGTGCCGGCGACGCCCACGAGCGAGCTCCTTGCACGCGTGCGCAAGCGCCACGTCTTCCAGTTTGTCGCTCAAAACGATTCGGCTTCTACAGCAGCCGTAATCAGCAGCGCATGTCCATCGACGACCAGCGGTGGCGGCATCTGCGTCAAGCTCCAGTGGAACAACACGCTCAACGACATGCCTTTCTGGGTCGAGAGCATCGAGTCGCTCGACGCGCTCGCGTGGAACATTGCGCCGAGCGTCGCGTTCTGCGCGTCCCGCGAGACGCCTTTGCCGCTGTTGCCGAGCCCCACTGTCCCTCTTGGTCTCAATGCCGTCGAGTGGGCGCTCGCGCCGTTGACAGCGACCACCACACGCGTGGCGTTCGCGCTCAACCTGCGCAGCCTCGACGCCGACAACGCGACGCGCGTCAAAGTCGAGATCTCGTGCGACATCCGCAGCGCGCTCCAGGCTGCGACGACCGTCACGAGCATCGCTAGGCGCGTGGACGCGACGGACTCAACTCCCCCACTATACGCGACGCGCAGCAACGTTGTGGTCGCGTACGACACCACATTCCGCGCGGCGTCCAACGAAATCGCGTTGGCGCTCACACTCCAACCCAACGACATTACGCAAAAAGACACGTCCCAGCCCTGTGCGCACTGCCAGAACCTCTACGAGTGGTGCACGTTCCAGGCGTCGTGCCAGGCGCTCGCGAATTGCGTCTTCCGCGACGGACTGGAGACGGCGCAGACGCCGGCGACGCTGTTCCAGCAGGCGAGTTTCGCCGACAGCGTCGTCGACGTGTCGCCTGTGATCAGGAGCTGTCTGTCGGCGAGTACCGTGCAGTTGGACGCGCTGCTGCTGTTCGCGAGCGCCGTGCGGTGCCAACTCCAGCGCCAGTGTAGCGTGCGCAAGCCCGCGGACTATTCGCTCGTCGGGATCGACGACCGCGTGCTGCTCTGGGAGGCCGGCGACGGCGTCGTCCAACTCACGGTCGCTGCTAATTCCACCGCCGACAACGTCACGCTGCGGCTGCTGGACACCCCGCTGTGCTCGCTCGCACCGTTGGCGCTGGCGTCGACGATGTCCAGCGACGCGGCCGATGACTATGTGAGCCGCCAGTGCGCACACGCAGGCCACCTGGGCCGCGTCCAGCTCACCATACTGACCACGTCTTCGTCTCCTTCCAACACCACACTGCTGGAGCTGCGCTTCCAGGACCTCATAGGCCCCCTGCCGACGGTCGAAGGCGATTGGATCTCGTCCGTCGTGACGGCGCTGCCGGCGCTGCGTCTGCGACTGGAGCGCGCGGACTTTGCGACGGCGCTGCCGCCTTTGCCGGCGCCACCACTCGTAGATACTTGTCAGACGGTCTGTCGCAGCCTCGCGCTTGACGGCTGTCTACGGGATCCACAGTGCGTCACGTTCACTGACTGTGTTGTACGGGCAACGACCGAGAATGAGACGACTGGAGACGCGCTCCTGCGGCTCTTTGAGCAGCGCCAAGTCGGTGCTACGCTGTCTCTGAGAAGCGCCGTCACACGTTGCATGCCGTCTTCGGCTGGGATGACAAGTCCCGCGTGGCGTCAACTGGTGCGTGCGAGTGCGTGCTACGCGAAACACGGCTGCGCGCTGTCGCTCCAGGGCGTCGTGCTGCCGCCGGCACCGGACGGAGACGCCGTCGTGGGCAAGTGGAGTCTGAAGCCGTCTCCTGTCGCGACGCAGCGGCTCTTTTACGAGCAGCAAACCGAGGACGCAGCCCCGGCCGACATGGTGGTCCCGCTCACGTCGTTGGACGACACCGCGACTGCCACAACTACCACACCTGCCACGACTACCAGCGCCGGGGACGCCGTGTCGCTGGCCCAGGCGCTGCGCTTGTTGCTGCAGTTTGACGACCTGGACGTCCGCGTCGTGGCCAACACGACCGACGCGTCCAGTGGGTTACGTGGAGTGCAGTGGGAGATCTCGTACGCGTTTTGGCTCGGCGCACTGCCGCGCGTCATGGACACGTCGCGCGCGCCGCGCTGGCGGCTCGTGGACATGCCGCTCGACACGCCGACCGACTTTGTCGTCGAGATGGTCGCACGCGACAACACGACCGACAGCAGCAGCGACCCCCCGGCGTCGACGCTCAGCGATGTGGAGATCGCGGTGGCCTCGGCCGTGCCCGTGTCATAAAGCCCACGAGAATAACAAGTCACGGAATGCCTACGCCTTGCCTCTTTATACAATCTCCATCGCCTCAAGCAGCTGCTGCTGCGCGTACACGCTCTCGGCAAACTGCGCGACGGCCCTGGCGGCCCAGCTCTGTTGCACGGTTTTGTCTTGGTCGTCCTGATCGCCCTGGTCTTCGTAGAAGCCCAGGTGGCCGCCGTGCTTGGTCACACAGAGGATCACGCGTGGGTTCTTGCGCGCTGCGTCCGTGGGAAGTGTGACGCTGATTGGATCGTCCTTGGCGTTGAGGCACAGCAGCGGCACGCTGACGCGCGCAAGCCGCGTGATGCTGGACGCGTCGGCGTAGTACGCGTGGACGCTCTCGTAGTCGAAGATGCGGCGCGTGAGCCGGTCGTCAAACTCCGAGAGGTTACGTGCCGCTTGGATGGCGCTGATGTCAATGCGTCTGTCGTGGCGAAAGGCCTCGTGGGCGTTGCTCTTGGCGAAGAAGAGTTGTTGGAGGTTCCCGTTGAGCGCCTTGTCGTACGTGAGCCGGTAGAACGCCGAAGATTTCAAGTGCGCGGCGCAGGCCACGAGATCGAACGGGTTCCCCACGCTCACGCCGGCCGTGAGCAGTGGGGTCTCCGCGTACTCGCCAAGGTACTTGACCAGCACGTTCGAGCCCATGGAAAACCCGGCGGCCACGAGCGTCGAAAACGCGTACTGCGCGTGAAACGTCTCCAAAACGAACCGCAAGTCGTCCGTGTACGCGCAGCAAAAGAGCTGCGCGGTCGTGAGCGGCGTGCGCGCACAACCGCGCGCGTTGAGCACGACGCACTGCCAGCCGCGCGCGCGCATCTCGTGGACCGCACAGCGGATGTAGAACTCGTCGCTGCCGCCTGTGAGCCCCGGAAGCAGGAGCAGCGTCGGGGTGTGCGGGTCCAGCGACGACACGCGCGGCAGCGAGCCGTCCTTGCGGGCAGCAAGCGCCCAGTCGAGTGAGACGATTCCGCCGTCGGGCATGTCAAGCGTCTGGCGCTCGTAGAGCACGGTGGGGAACGCGTCCGGCGGTTCGCGCGTGAGCTGGAAGGTCTGCAGGTGACCGCTCGAGAGGTACCACGGCGGACAGTACTGTTCATGGGCTATGGGGCGACGTCTAGGTGGGTTAGTGGGTGCATAAAGTTCTGATGACTGGATGGAAGGGGACGGACGTACTGAGCGCCGGGCAGGCCGCGAGCAGGCGCGCGTTCGCGGGCGTCGGCGCGTAGTGCAGCGTGGGCGTCTCGGCCACGACCGCGCGGTGGACCGAGCGCACGAGCGGGCGCAGCAGCGGACGCCACGCGCGCTTCAGCAGCCACAGCAGCAGCAGCAGCTTCGCGTGGCGGCCATGGACGGCGAGCCAGCGCCGCAGCACGCGCGGCCAGTTCATGATCGGGATGAGCGAATTCTGGAGGACGATGACGTCAAACAGCGAGGCAGGCACAACGGTTGCTTAAGTGCGTCTAAAGTACGATGTAGCCATCTGAAGAGCTACAAAGCTGTCTCGCCGAAGCATTCGGCAAACTCCGCGATCGCACGCGACGACCAAATGCGCGGCGGGCCGGGGGACTTGCTGGAGAGTTCCTCCTCCTCGCATTCGTAAAAGCCCAAGTGGCCGCCGCCTTTCGTGAGGCAGAGGATCACGTTGGCGTTCTTCCGGATCGCGTCGAAGGGGATCATCTGGGCGGCGCTGATCGGGTCGTCCTCGGCGTTGAGGCAGAGCAGCGGCACGTGGACGTGCTGGATGCGCGTAGACGATGACGCGTCGCTGTAATAGTCGTCGGCATCTTTGTAGCCAAACACGATGCACGTGAGCTTCTCGTCAAAGTCGTCGATGCCCGTGGCGTTGCGCACGGCCTCGAGGTCGATCGTCGGGTGGTTTTTAAAGGCCTCGTGGGCATTGCTGCGGTGGAAAAAGAGCTTCTTGAGGTTCTGCGTGAGCGCGGCGTAGTACGTGTGGCGGTAGAAGAGCGACCGCTGGAGGTTTCGCGACGCCGCGACCATGTCGAAGGGATTGCCCACCGACACGGCGGCCGACACGAGCGCGTCGTCGCGGTACTCACCGAGGTACTTGACCAGCACGTTCGAGCCCATCGAGAAACCCACGGCCACGAGCGTCTCGAACGCGTACTTGCCGCGGAACATCTCCAACACGAACCGCAAGTCGCCCGTGTGCGCGCAGCTAAAGAGCTGTGGCGTGCGCAGCGGCGTGCGCGCACAGCCGCGCGCGTTGAGCACGACGCACTGCCAGCGCTTCGCGAGCATCTCGTAGACGAGACTGCGGATGTAGAACTCGTCGCTGCCGCCCGTGAGCCCCGGGAGGATGACCATCGTGCGGTGGGTTCGATCGAGCTCCGTACGGCGCGGACCAGCGCCGTCTCGAGAGGACGAAGGAGGAAGCGCCCAGTCGAGCGAGACGATGCCGCCGTCCGGAAGCTCGACGATCTCGCGCTCGTAGTGGATCACCGGGTGCTTGGCGCGCATTTGCGCACCGAGGTACAACGTCTGCACGTGGCTGTGGGTATGACAGACAGACAGATGGAGTCAGTATCTCTCTCCCTTTAGAACAACGACCAGAGCCAACCGGAAACCCGTACCCGTTGGAGAGGTACCACGGCGGGAGGTACTGACTGCGCAGCGTGGGGCAGCGCTCCAGCAGCGCATCGTTCTGTGGTGTCGACTGGTACACGAGAAGCGGTTTGGCCGCCACGCGCCACGCGTGGACGCGCAGCAGCCACTTGCGCAGCCACGGCTTCCACGCGCGACTGAGGACCACGAGAACAAGCAGCAGCTGCAGGCGGCGCCGCTGGGTCGTCGCGCGGAAGCGTGCTTCGTCGCGCAGCAGCCGGAGCCCTTCGCCCACGAGCCGCCAGTCCAGCATCTCGACGACTTGTGGTAGCGATAGAAAGATGGGAAATGAGTGATGCCGTGCCAGCGCAGGATGTGAGACCGTCGAGAAAAAGAAGGACAAGGATAGCAAACCGATGACGTCAAACCGTACTTAGGGGAACAAGGGGAGGGAGAGTGTAGCCATGTTGCCAGTCGCGAACTGGAATGGCTGTGTGCCATTGCTTCTAGTGCTGTTGCTGCTGCCGCTGCACGCGCACGCTCTCGGCAAACTGCGTGATGGCGCGCGCGGACCAAACTTTGTGCTGTGGTGGCTCATGGTGCGGCCGGTCGCCCTCGTAGAACGCCAAGTGGCCGCCGGCCTTGGTCACGCAGAGAATCACGTGCGGGTTCTCGCGCGCGGCCTCGTACGGGATCGCGCCGGCCGTGCTGATGGGGTCGTCGGCCGCGTTGAGGCACAGAAGCGGCACGCGGACGTGCTGGATGCGCGTGCCCGAGGACGCGTCCGCGTAAAAGTGGTGCACGCTCTCGTAGTTGAACACGAGGCGCGTGAACCGGTCGTCAAACTGCGTGACGGTCTTGGCGTTTCGCAGCGCCGCGAGGTCCACTTTCGGGTGGCGTGCAAACACTTCGTGGGCGTTGCTCTTGTGGAAAAAGAGCTCGAGCAGGTTCTGGTTGAGCGTCGCGTCGTACGCCGTGCGGTAAAAGAACGTCGAGGCCAGATTGCGCGAGCACTCGACAATGTCAAACGGGTTGCCCACCGAAATACCAGCGTGGAGAAGGTGCTCTGCGTTTTCTTGTTCTTCGGCGAGGTACTTGACCAGCACGTTCGAGCCGAGCGAAAAGCCCACGACCACGAACGTGTCGGCCATGAAGTTGTACTGGGCGTGGAAGTGGCGCACGACAAACCGCAAGTCCTCGGTGTACGCGACACAGAAGAACTGCGCGGTCTTGAGCGGCGTGTCGGCGCAGCCGCGCGCATTCATCACGACGCACTGCCACCCAAGTGCGACCATTTGCGTGACTACGCACCGGATGTAGAACTCGCTGCTGCCGCCCGTGAGCCCCGGGAGCAACAGCATCGTGCGGCGCGTCGGGTCCAACTCGGACACGCGCGGGATCGAACCGTTGTCGCGTGGCGGGATGGCCCAGTCGAGTGAGATGATGCCGCCGTCGGGCATGTCGAGGATCTGGCGCTCGTACACGACCAGCGGGTCGACGCTCTTCATCTCGCGCGAGAGCTGCAGCGTCTGGAGGTGGCCGTTGAAGAGGTACCACGGTGCGTAGTACTTGTGCGTGGCTGTACACACACGAAAGGTCAGTGCTCCATCCAACGACACACGACGTAGACTACTGTACAACGTACTCATGGCGCCGCAGCGCGCAAGCAGTGCCGTGTTGTGGGGCGTCGGTTGGAAGTGGAGCTTGGGCGTTTCGGCCGTCGCCCTGTAATGGAGCTTAAGGAGCCACGTGCGCAGCCACACGCGCCACGAAGCGCTCAGTAAGAGCGCCAGCAGCGCCACGCGTGCGCGCCCGCTCAGCGCCGACAGCCGCAGCATTCGAGACGGCGAGGAATCGGTGATACAGTAGACGATCAGCGGAGCGTGCATTTGCTAGGGTCGGCCGTGGGGAGCGACGTAAACAGGTTTTCACCAGTCTCGTGTGGTTAACTTCCACGAGAGCTGACAGTACTCTTTAACCTGTGTGGTCCACAGATTCTCCCTCTTCGTACTTGATCGAAATCGCACTTAGTGGGAGCTCCGCGCTACTTCAACCACGTGAATGCGAACAGCTCCTCTCGCCTCTTTGAGATCCTGAACAGCCCCTTACCTGAACGCGAGTGTTCCCTCGATTGCGACGTCAGTTTCCCTTGTCTCTCTTCCTCTCTGCATGGCGACGCCGCTCCAGCCCTCCCCCCTCAAGAGGTACAGAGCTCACATTCTACCTATACGTCAAACCCCCAGGAGCTCACCGTCTCTTCTTCCCTTGTTTCCCAAGACAACGCACTCTCGCGAACATGGTGCCCACGGCCGACAACCTCATCGATGGCGCGTTCGTCGCGCCTTCGAGCAACCACTACGTCGACGTGACAAACCCGGCGACGGGCGACGTGATTGGTAAGTGCGCGCTATCGACGGCGCAGGATGTCGCGACAGCCGTGGCCAAAGCCAAGGCTGCGTTCGCCGACTGGAGCAAGCTCACGCTCAAGACCCGCGCCGGCATCATGCTCAAGTTCCACGCGCTCATGGCGCAGCACGCCGACGCGCTTGCCGACATTGTCGTGCTCGAGAACGGCAAGAACAAGATGGAGGCACTGGCGTCGGTGCTCAAGGGTAATGAGACTGTCGAGTACGCGTGCAGCCTGCCGCAGCTCGCTCAAGGCAAAACGCTTCAGGTTTCGCGCGGCATCACGTGCCAGGAAGTGCGCGAGCCGCTGGGTGTGGTCGCAAGCGTCGTGCCGTTCAATTTCCCAATCATGGTGCCGATGTGGACCGTGCCGATCGCGCTCGCGATGGGCAACTGCGTGATCCTCAAACCGAGCGAGAAAGTGCCGCTCACGATGCGCCGTGTGGCCGAGCTGCTCATCGAGGCTGGCGTGCCAAGCGGCGTCTTCCAGATCGTCAACGGCAAAGAAGAGGTCGTCACGAGCCTGTGTGACCACCCGGACGTTGCGGCCGTGACGTTTGTCGGATCGAGCCGCGTCGCGCAACTCGTGGCGCGCCGCTGCCGCGCGCTCGACAAGCGCGTACTCGCGCTGGGCGGCGCCAAGAACCACTTGGTCGCGCTGCCGGACGCTGACGCTGAGATGGCCGCCAAGGACATTGTCGCGTCGTTTGCCGGGTGCGCGGGCCAGCGCTGCATGGCCGCATCCGTGCTGCTGCTCGTGGGCGACTGCTCACAGTTGCTGCAGCTGATTGTCGAAAAGGCCGCGCAGCTGCCGCGCGGCGTCGCGCCCGGTCAGGTCGGCGCGGTCATTGACGAGGCCTCGAAGCAGCGCATTCTCACGTACATCGACGAGGCCGAACAAGGCGGTGCGCAAGTGCTCGTGGACGGCCGTGCGTGGGCAAAGGAACCCAAGGGCACGTGGGTCGGCCCCACGATCTTGCTCCACGCGAACCCGAACGACGCGGCCATGAGAGACGAGATCTTTGGGCCCGTGTTGTCCGTCCACCAGGTGGCGTCCTTTGACGAGGCGCTCGCGATTGAGAACGCCAACGACTTTGGCAACGCCGCGAGTGTGTACACGTCGAACGGCGCGTTCGCCGAGTTCTTCCAGTCGCGCTTCCGCGCCGCGATGATCGGTGTCAACATTGGCATCCCCGTGCCGCGGGAGCCCTTCAGCTTTGGCGGTCTGTACGGCACCAAGAGCAAGTACGGCGACATGGACATCACGGGCGACGGCGGCGTCGAGTTCTTTTCCAACCGCCGCAAGATCACGTCCAAGTGGAGCGCCGTGACCAACCTCGCCGACAAGGCCAACTTCAGTGCGCAGATCTAGCCGGCGATCATGCATTGCCCCTGCTGAGAAACCAAGATCAAGAAAAATGGACTCGAAGCAGTGCGTTTGTTTCTTCATCCAAAATACGTTTCATGCGATCTAAACACTTGATGCTCCTATGTTCTACCTACTTACGCGACGGCGGCGAGGCCCACAGCGAGGGATGCGACCAATAGCACGAACCGCAGCGCCGAGTGACTGGCCGCGGGGGCACTCGCACCGCTCGCGCCGCCGCCTCTGGGCGGCGAGGACGTCGAGTTGAGCGATTTCTTCTTCTTCTTGCCATTCTTCTGGATGTACAAGTCTTCTTTGCTGGCTACGCACTTGTACGTCTCGTCGCGCTTGTCGAACGCGCACATCGAGTCGTTCGCGAGCACGTGGCCCGTGTCCTGGCACGGCTGCGCGCCGGCGAGCGGGCACTCGCCCTTCTCGCCCACGGCCGCGTTGCCACATTTATTGCCGATCACGGCCGCCGGCGAGAGGCAATAGTCCGATGCGCTCATGAGCGACACCTTGCGCACGTCCTTGCACACGCACGCGTAGCTCAGCGACGTGTCCAAATAGTCGCTGCCACTCGCTCGGTCGTCATCGCTCGCGTTCCAGCGCAGCGAGGACGAGGGCGTCGGCAGCGGCGTCGCCGTCTTGTTCTTGTTCCAGGTGGCCGACGCGGGGGCCGTGTCCGCAGTGGATGCCGTGGCCACCGCGGTGTTGTCCTTGAGCAGCAACGTCGTCGGGCCGCCGACTGCGCTGCTAACGTGCTGCGTCGTCGGGATACCATTGGCATCCGCACCAGGCGGAGTCGCGACGATCGGAGGCGGGTCCACGACCGGTGCAGGAGCCGTTGGTGGTACAGGTGAGACCGTCGGCTCGGTCGGGGTTGGCTCGGTCACCGCGGCCTCCGTGGGCACAAACAGCGGCGTCATGGTCCCCTCCGCGGCCGGCACTTGCTCAGCCTCCAGCGGATTCGCCAAGCGGATAAACGGTGGTACAGGCATAGTCGAGGCCTCGATCGGGGCGGCGGTGGAGACAGCGGCGATGACAGGAAGTGACGCGATGCTCGGTGGCTCGACCGCACTGATCGTCGCGTGGAGCATCGCCAGCACGGTGGCCGTGGCAGCAACATTCGCTCGCATGGCGCTGCGGGTAGTGATGGGAGAGGCTGGTGGTGTTGCTGCTGTTCTGTACCCGTCGGCCCCGAGGCGAGTCGGTTGGTGGCAAGTCGCAAATGCCAATGTGAGCGCCTGTAATCGCCTGCGTTTTAGCCGGACAACCCACACAGTGGGATGGGAAGCCGCACACGGAAAAAGAGGCGGCGTTCTCGCTCGACCACGTCGCAGACCCTGGATCGCGTGCAGTGCACAGTGATAGCCATGATGGCCATCACGAGCCCAGAATAGCCAAGAACGCTCTGCGGCGCTTCCGCGGAAACGTGCGCAGCGCTGCGCGTGGGACATCTCGACAACGCGAGCCGCATCGCACGCGCCGGGGCGCGTCCCATGGTGTCCATCAATACTGTTCGGTGGTGCGAATCCCTTCGCCTTCCCCTGAAGTGGCCAGCGCACTGACTGGACCGATGGTGATCTAATTCTCCATCATTCGCGTCGCATGGGCTGCCCCCAGCAAGCCCACCACATCATCTCTCCATCTGATCTCCATCATCCCATGTCCGCGACCGTTCGCGGGCGAACAGATCTGCGGACAACTCCTCTAAAGTACGCTTTTGATAAGTACGTCGTAAGTACACAATCCCTCAATAGAGCGCTCTCGTACCAATGCCGGCGGCCATCGGGTCTCTGAGGAGCTCCAAACCCCACACCATCCCTGCACCCAAGCGAGCAGAAGAAAGAGC
>JAADXJ010000689.1:0-16098 GCA_023337735.1 Pythium biforme
ATAAGCTTTATATTGCTATTTTGTGGTCAGAGCTGTAATTATGGGATTTCCCTCCAGGTCGGTTTGTTTGTTGGGAAAATTGCAAATCGGCACCCCAAGGAAACCCCAATTTGCTGATCGGTACGCTGTTTTTGATTGTTCTCGCTAATCGGTATTATTAATACCCTGGAAATGGCGATCCTGAAAGCCAAACCGAAGCCTGCCTGGCTCCGCAGGA
Organism: Pythium biforme; assembly: GCA_023337735.1. Taxonomy (NCBI): domain Eukaryota; phylum Oomycota; class Peronosporomycetes; order Pythiales; family Pythiaceae; genus Pythium; species Pythium biforme. The sequence goes on from JAADXJ010000689.1 coordinate 218, forward strand.
CATAGCCCGAGGTCATAAAGCGCTCTCGGGAGCCATTTTTAAGCCGAGGATACACACCAGATGAGCCCAAACCTTAATTATACACAAAACTCCGTGCTCGCAAGGTTGGCCGAGCTCTCAGCGGGTTCCGATGAGCAATGCGTGTGTCCAAAACAGCTGAAAAGAGTACCGATTAGCCATAAAAATGACAACGGGGTACTGAATTGCAATGATTAACCATTTTTGGGTACCGATCTGCAATTTCCCTTTGTTTGTTTGGAATGAGACTTGTGGAAAGCGACCGACCGCAGTGCCTTCCGTTCCCCCTCTCTCACGTCACGAACATTACCGCAGGTAGAGTGGCCGGACGGGCGCAAGGACTCACGCAGCGACGGAGGGGGACGAAATAGCACCATGGCCTCGCAGCGCAGCAAGGACGGCGCGGTCGCGAAAAGCAAGCCGCTTGGCGGTGGAGGCAGCAGTAGTCTAAGCGCATCGTCAATCGCCACGTCGACCAGCGCGGGCACCGCTATTACCACGATAACGAACAGCGCGGCGGCCGCCGCGTCATTGTCCGACGCCTCATCTTCCACCGCGACGGCAGTTGCCTCGTCGGCTTCCTCCGCGAATACCAAGACGTCGCGCGCGACCGAGCGCAGCAAGATGACCCCGTCAACGACCACATCCGCGACCACGACCTCAGCGCCCTCTAGTTCAAACTCGAACAGCAACAACAGTAACAGCAGCAACGCGACCACCACGGATACGACCACGACCAACGGAAGCAGCACGAGCGCGACTGGGACGATGGCGACGTCCACGACGATGACCAGCTCGCCCCCGGTGGCGACGAGCGCCACCACAACCGCCAGCGACCCGAGCGCGCCCACCAAGCACCCACACGCCTCGGTGTCGGCGAGATCGTCGGCGTCGTCCTCGCCGACCGAGAACGCGTCGGCGGCGACGCAAGTGGACCTGTCGCAGTGCGCATTGTGCGGCAGCGAAGGCAGCAACTCGCCCGACGACATGATGGCGTGCCTGAGCTGCGGCTGCGCCTTCCACTCACGGTGCGCGAACCTCCCGCAGACGCCCGAAGAAGGCGACACGTTTTGCCGCTGGGAGTGCTTCTCGTCGTACCGCAAGCGCCAGGGCGTGGCCCCCAAGACGCCGCTGGGCGACTTCTCCAAGCTCGCGGCCCGTGTGCAGTCGATTCTGGTCCACAATGGTCCGCTCGCGTCATCTTCAGCTTCCTCTTCGTCGGCGCGAGACAGAACCCACCACCATCAACAGCAACAGACGCGACTGCGCGAGCGAGGCAAGCGAGGGCTCCAAGGGCCGTCAAACGGACGGTCGCGCAGCCCGAGTCCGTACCACTCACACGTGGAAGGAAACAGCGAGCGTATGCCAGCAGGAGCGTCGCACAATGGGTACGGCGGTGAACGCCGTCTTCCGCCGGACGAGATGACGGCACCAAGACCGCGTCGCCCGTCCCCGAGAGGACGCTCGCCCGTGCAGCCTCGACGGTTCAGCCCGCAGGATGATCTCACCATGGAGGACGTCGAGCCGCCACTTCCTCGGTCTCCCCGGTCACGACCTGCTGCGCGCGGCGCAGGCGGTCGCGTGCCGATGGACGATATCTCGTTCGACCAAGCTGACGAGCTTCGCAGCAAGCGACAGAAGTATCTCTCCCATGAAGATCCGATGGGGGACGGAGGACGAGGCGGCGGTGCCGCGACGTCGCGTCGGGACTCGTACCCGCCGCCCCCATCGCGGAGAACGCACTCGCCGTCGGGCAACGGCGCCAGCGGCGGCTACCCGGACGACATCCCACCCCACTACACTGGCAGCGGTGGTGCTGCCTTTGATGGCGTCAAGGGTGGAGCAGATCCACGACAGGGCTTCCCCGCGGGACCGTATGACCATCGAGGGTTGCCTCCTGGGAGCGCCGGGCGCGGCACCCTGATGCCATCCCAAGGATCTGGCTCCTCGCGGATGCCTCCGGTTGATGACGAGCTCAGCAGTCGACCGAGTAGCGGACGCAGCGCGCGCTCGGGAAGCGGCGGCACGCGATACAGCGATCGTGTGGATGAGTATGCAGGGGGCGGCCCACCTCCCGTTGGACCACAGCGAAGTCGCCCGTCCTCGGCTGATCGCCCCGTCGAAGGCAGTGGTGGTCGGCGTGGTCGGGCACCCGTGGATGGACCGCCGTCAAACCGAAACATTCAACCAGCGATGCCGCCGGCCCGGTTCAACATCCCGTGGCTGAACCCCGCGGCATTCCCATCCACACTGCGCGAGCGCTTCAACTGCCGGCCCGACAACGCCAACGGCGTGTTCCGCATCGACCTCACGCCCGTGTTTACCGACAAGACGACGCACCTGTACCAGTCCGAGATCGACTTTTTCTTCCGGTGCTTCGAGTCGGCCGACGTGAGCCTCGTGGTCAAGGGCATGGCGAGCGAGTTGAACCAGTACATCTGGGCGTGGCCGTTCATCCTCGAGAGCTGCGGCAGCGAGACCCATTTTTCGTTCGACCATTTCCAGTTCCGCCACAACGCCGGCGAGCTGCCCGAGCTCGAGTACGTGGGCGAGCTGCGGCTCTCGATGGCTGCGTACAACGCGTATCTGGAGCGGTACCTCTCGGGCAGCATGGCGAACGACGTCGTCGTGTTGGAAGACCACGCGACCAAGAAGCCCATCACGCTCGTGGCCGGCGAGAACATTATCGCCCTGAACGATCTCGTGATCGCCGAGCACTGCGCGCAGCTCTACAACGACCTCATCAAGAGCTTCCAGTGGGACGTGTTTGCCGGGGGGATCCACTGCTTGCTGCAGTACCTGCCGCAGGTGAACCGCCACAAGCGGTTTGCGAGTCCGTTGCTCCACTTTAATTTCCCGGGCGCGCGCGGACGTCTCCGCGACCCGGGCAACGGCACGACCGACACGGCCTACCAAGTGCTTACGGGCTCGCTGGAGCTCGTGATCTTTGAGCGCCTCGAGCCCAAAGACCGCGACACGTTCCTCCGCGTGCTGCGCGCCGCCGGCTATGACGCGAGCAAGAAGACCATGCTGCTGGACTCGCATCTACGAATCTTACGGTACGATCTTGTGTGTTGAAGGCTACGGATTAGAAAGCCCATGGATCTGACACGTTCTGTATTTGACTTCTTGTAGTGATTCCGGGTTTGCGTGGTCGACCGTGCTGCTCAACGGCGGCGAGTTTGTGCACGTGAACAAGGGCCGTCTCCACTTTTGGCGCGTTGTAGAGCCCGAGAGCGTGCGCGGGCCGATCGTGAACGCCCCCTGTGTCTTCCTCTCATGGGAGTGGGTGTACCAAGGCGTCTCGCAGCGCGGCATTTCCACCGAGTGCTGGGTACGTCCAGCTATACGCCGAAGGCGCATCTATCCATATCTTACACCTGCTTGTTGTATTTGTCTGTGCTCTCTAGTTTGCCATGAAGAATGCGAGCCTGTGCACGGGCGGGTGGGCGTTCGACCCGCGCCGCGCGATCGTCGAGGCCGCCAAGTGCGGCGTGGCGATCGTGCGCACGGGTCAGTTCCTCAACTCGCTGTCGGGTCCCGGCGCGCCGCCGGTGCTCATGCAGCTCGCATTCACCGGCGCTCACTCGTCGCCGGCGTCGATCGACCGCGAGGTCGTGTCGCAGCGCCAGGAGCAAATGGTGCTTTTCCTCGAGTCGATCTTGCCCTGCATGGACGCGATCGTCGAGGAAGAGTTTGAGCTCGGGCTCGTCAAGGACGACAGCGACGACTTCCGCAAGATTTTCGACGACGAGATCATGTGGAAGGTCGTGGACACGGCGCTGAGCACGCGCGCGGCGCTCCGCGACGCCGACTACGAGTGCGGCATCTGCAGGCTCGAGCTCACCAACATCTACAAGCAGTGTTTGGGGTGTACTGTCCACGCGCGGCGCCGACGCCCGAACGCATCGTACCCGGTGTTCCGCATCTGCCTGCGCTGCCACGCGCAGCCCGAGCACCATCATTTCAAGCCGCGTGCGCTTCATGGCTTTTACGACAAGCTCTGCAGCTCGGAGGGCCACACGGGCTTGCTGCCGGCGACGCGGCGGTACCAAGCCGAGCGCAGCTACTTCAAGTGCCGCTGCGCGCCGTACGTGCGGTGCGGCGACTGCGGCGGCTGCGAGTCGTGCTGCTGCCTCTGCCACACTCTCTTCCAGACGCGCTTCCGGTACACGGCGCCTGGTTCGTTATCATCTCTTTTTTGATCTGCTGGTGGTGTCGATGAGGAGCTCACGTGGTTGTGTATCTCTAGAACACCTCGACCACTTACGCACGGACGTCGTGGAGGTGATCAAGTGGCACAAGCAGCAGCAGCAGCAGCAGCAGGCGCCGCTGCCGCATCTCCAGCGGCCGCATCCACATGCGCAGCGGTAGAAGACACAGAGACAGAGCGATTAAAGCAGGTAGACAGTCCATACGGTAGGCAGTCGTCCCAGCTCCATGTTGAACTCCAATGCAATCCCCCGTCTCGAGCTGCGGCGGAAAAGACTGTTCCCGCTCTGGGCCCTCCTCACTTGCAGAACGATTCTACGGGCGCGGGAGAACCGTTCTCCCACGCGTAACTTTTGCTCTGCTGCTGCTTGGATGAAAGAACGGGTTCTACAACACCACCCCCGTCTCCACCATGTTGAAGCTGCGGGTCTCGTTGATATGTACCAGCGAGACCCAGAGCCCCACGAAAACGACGCTGGCGTCACTCGGTGCGAGTGGTCGCTCCGACACTGATCCGCGCCGCTTGGTGTACCCGTATGATGGCCTTTGACAGGCTCGGTCAACCGAGCTTTACAACGGCACGACCTATGGTGGCATCATATTTCTTCGACACGCAGAACGGAGAGACAGCTCCGGTCCGCTTCGACAGGCGCGTGTGTGGAGTGGATCCACAAGTGGTGCTTGACTGGGTCATTTCCGGGCGCGTTCGTTCGGCGCGCCACGCATGTTGAAGTTGTGCTTGCACTTGGGGCTTCTTCAAGTGCCCACAACCCACTCCACCTCCATTCGAAATCTCACAGAGGAGGAGAGAAGAGAGGCGGATGAGATTCTGTTCCGGCCGCACCGCCTCCATTCACTCCAAGCACCCGAGGGGAATCTGCGCTGGATCACAAAGAGCCCTAACCATCATCATGGGTCGGTTCCTCAGAAAAAATCACCCTCCGAATCGAATCGAGGAAAGCCTCCTACTGTATGTCTGAGAGCCGACTCAGGTTCGGCGTCCAAAATGCTCGCCGAGGTAAGATCTGGATTCGCTGTGACGCACCGCACGTCATGACACATTTCCACCAATCATGATGCCCTGTCTCGTCGACAGATTGTGTGGGAGTCCGCTGATTGGCTCGACGGCATCGCCAAGTCGGTGCGCACCACCCAACCCTCTTCCGACTGTGGTCAGTTTCCGCACGTGCGTTGCATTTTCGTCCATAAAGTCGCGCTGCTGGGGCGTGCTGCAGACGAGGCGCCAGCACCGGGTCTAAAAAACTCTGTCGCCGCCAGCAGGCAAGCCCGTGGCACGCTGACTGCCACTGGCACTGCTAGCAATACCCCGCCTGTCATTTGCCGAAGAGATACAGCAAGAAGAAGCGCGTGTGTGTGGATGTCGCGGTATCGTCCACCGGCGCTCCATTACTCCCGCCGCATTATCACCACCCCCACCTCCTCCACCGAACCATTTGTCCCCGCGCTGCCACCGCCACCGCCATCTCTTTGTGCTCATGCGTCGCAACTACGCGTCGCTGGACCTCACGGCGCTGAGCGAGAGCGCCAGCGCTGGTGAGGACGACGCCCATGACGACATCGACCTCGCATCGATGGACGCCGACGCCGCCGCGCTCTACGCCGACGTGCTCGGTCTCGACACCGACGAGCAGCGCGCCGCCAGCGCCGTGGCACACCTCTGCCTCGACGACGACGCCGGCTGCCCGCTCGAGATGATGGCCGACAAGACGATGACCAACTCTATTTCTTCCAACACATCCCAGCGGCCCACGTCGCCGCTGAGCGCCGTGCCCGTGCCGATGACAAAGGTGCCGGCGCTGCCCTCGATCCGCCCGAGCGCGAACGACCCCGTGCGGAGAAGCCACGTCGACTTTGACTCGTGTCCGTCGTCACCGCTGGCGTCGTCGCCGTTCGCAGCCAAGTCCACGACGCATAAGCCCATTTTACAACACAGCGACCGCGTGGCAGCACCGCTGGTGCCCATCCACCGCAACGTCATCCAAAGCGTCTAAAGGTTTCAAGGAAGCGAGAGAGAGAGAGAGAGAACAAGTCCCCGCGGCCCTCCAATTTTTTATAGTCCGTCTCCAGCCCGGTCAAGCCGTCGATCTCTTCCTCCTCGTCCTCCAGTATTTTTACATCACCCATCAAATCGGTAGCTGCGCAGTGGCACGCCGACGCACCTCCGATCCCGACCACACCGCTTTATCCGACCCGTATTCTATCTTATCTATTCCATCCATCACGCACTCATGTTCATGCATGTCCTTGGCGCACCACGCCATCTGCAGTGTTGCATGTTCCCCTGGCACATCAACATGGCGACGAAACGACGCGGCAATAGGCGAGTTTCCGCGCGAAACGGCGTGTTTTTGTTTTTTCCGATTCGCACAAGCGGCGCATCCCCCCGAGCGTCGCCCTGAAGTCCCGGTAATCACGGCGTCTGAGAACGCACGTGCGCTCGCGGCCAACGGAGGGAGGCGACGTCACCATTGCCTCGTCCCATCCCGTGCGGGTGACGCGCTGTCCCCCACCGCCGGAGGAACTACCCATCGCCCGAGAGCTCCCCACCATGAGCCACCACGACGCGTTCTTCGACGATGGCCCGCCCATCTCGCAGCTGCAGGCTGCCGTCAAGTCGCTCGAGTCCTACGTCCACGCCGTCGTGCCCGCCGAGCGCCCCGCCACTGCTTCTCCAGTGATTACGACGACCCATGGATCGCCGCCATGTCTATCGCCCGTGCAGCTCTTCAGCCGCCACGAGCTCGTGGCCCACAAGTGGAAGGAGCTCGGCAAATCCCACGTGGCTGTGTGCGGGCTCGGCGGCATGGGTGCGGTCGCGAGCGACGCGCTCGTGCGCGCCGGCGTCGGCCACGTGCTGCTCGTGGACCACGAGCGCGTGCGCTGGAGCTGCCTCGGGCGCGGCGCCGGCTTTGTGCCCGACGAAGTCGGCTTCAGTCGCGCGCAGGCGCTGCGGCTCAAGCTGCAGAGCACTCGTAGAACGACGGTCACGAATCTGTTGGTGGATTCGTTTGCGGTCGACTGGCGCAGCGACGCCGACCTCGCGGAGCTGCGCAAGAAGCTCAAAGTGAGCAACGTCGGCGCGCCCGTCGCGCGGCCCACGACCCGCATCGCTATACATGACGACGACGAGGGGGAGGAAAAGAACAAAGAGGAAGAGGGCAACGACAGCAGAGATGGGGGTAGTGCGAGTGTGAGCGGTGGTGGGCTCGGTTTGTTTGAGGCGCTCACGCAGCGCCGTCCGTACGACGCCGTGCTGTCGTGTCTCGAGGACGACGTCGAGCGGCTCGCGCTCAACGAGATCTGCTTGGAGCTGAGCCTGCCGCTTTTGCACGCGTCGCTGTCGCCGTGCAACACCAAGATCTCGATCCGCACGGTGCTGCCCGGCCACACGTGCTGCCTCGCGTGTACGATGGAGACACCTCATGAGGCGACGCCCAATGCCATGGAGCAGGTCACCGAGTCCATCGCCAGGGCGTTCCCAGCGTCGCTGCCACACGTCGAGCTCATGGCCGGCGGGCTGCTGGGCCAGCACGTGATCAAGTGAGCTCCATGTGTTTTATTTTGGCTCGTTGCGTATGAGATCTCAGCAGCTCACATGTTTTTTGTTGTTGTGGGAGATTCCTGCTCGAGACGGGCGACTTCGTGCCATGCTTCACTGTCAACGCACTCACCTTTGAGATCGAATCGTACTCGTTCCCGCCCAATCGGATGTGCGCCAACGCGACCTGTAGACAGCGGCAAGGGGAAGAACAAGAGCACGCGATCGCGCAGTAGGAACTTTTGCTAAAGAGCGCGTGTATAGAGAATCTTTTGGCTTGCTTTTGATGCGCTTGTGAGGAGGCTCTCGAAAACGTCGGCATTTCCGGCGACGCCTGTTAGTCGCCTCACTACTGCAAATGCTGGATGTTTGTCGTCATATCTTCGATCAGGGTCTTGGTATCGTCAATCAGTTGCGACTCCGCACGGAGCACGTCGTAACACATCTTCTTCTTCTCTTCCGAGAGAACGGTATTTGTGTTCCCACCGGCCGTTCGGCAGCGACCCGCGCCGTCGGCGTGTTGTGCGCTTGCAATGTTCTCCAGGTTGTGCACCATGCGCTGGCCCGACACTGTCAGCTGCGTGACGCGCGGTTTCATGCGTCGCACTTCGATCGAGAGGTGCTCCAGCTCTTGCTTGTACTGGCGCTCAGCACGAGACAGCATCGGCTGGTTCTCCTTGATGGCCTGGAGCACCGCTGCGGCACGCTTGCGGAGGTTCTTCTGGGCTTGCATCGCCTTCTCGACCTTGTCTTGGAGTGCCTTTAACGACGCTTGTGCGCTTTGCATACTCTGCTTCACCGCAACCTCCTTTTCGTTCTGGGCCTTGACCATGTCGCAGAGTAACCGCACTCGGTCCTTGATCAGCTGGTCCATCACGTCCACATACTCAACATCCTCGTGGAGAATCTTAATGCGCTCAATGACAAACTGAAGCATCGCGTCATGGACGTCTTCCTGCTTGGTCTTTCCAGTCACACGGATCCCACGGGCACTCAGACCTTCGATCTTCTCCGCGGCAATATCGCTGAAAGGCTTCACACCCGACGGAAGCGACGAGCCCTTTGTCGACGTGGCATGCTTGGACGCCGCCATTCGAGAGGCCAACGTCTCTGGGAGTGATGTCGACTGCTGCGCCGGACTGCCAATTTCGTTGCTATCCAAAACACCCTTGATCAACTCGCTTGAAGCTGCGCTGACGTTGACAACCTCAAAGTTGCCCGAGGCCAAGCGAAGAAGCAAGAGATGGCCGACGTAGACGTTCTTCAACACGCGGGCGCCAATGACGTTTGTGACGTGCGAAGAGTTCGACGACGCGCTCGGAGAGACACCGAAAATATGACGAACAGAGCTCTTCGGAAGCGTCGTGAATTCCTTGCCAGCGACGAGCGCGAACACCCAGCTCACGTTGATAACATGGACACCAGTCGAGTGGAAGCAGTACACGAGTCGGGGGTCACTGGTGTCGCGGGCTAACATGGTTTGGCCACCCGAGTCGTCGACCCCAAGGTTCAGACACTCGAGCAAGAGCGCGGGAAGAGGCTGGGAGCCTGCGTTGCTCTGTTGTTGCGGGTCACTCTTCCACTTCGGACGCACCGGACTATCCAGCAAGATGAGTTCAACGTGTCCTGACGTGAACGACCGAAGCAAGAATGGGCTTAAACCCATGGCACCATCATCCGTCTTGACCGAGTACGGGACCGAGAGGAGTGAGGCCGCAGATGATCCGCCGGGCAGGTTGTTCTTGCCGGCGATCACAGACTTGGGCGACAGGTCCACAGGGCCCTGAATGGCCAGTGGCCAGGTATCAGGCGAGATACCGCTCACGTGCGGACGAAGACAACGGTAGTACTCTTGTGCACCAACGGAGGCCGCCTCATCTTGACGCGAGATACCGAGTGCAGGGGGTGACGCATGGGTGGGGGCGGCCGGCGCCCACGCTTCTTGCAGCCAGTACTTCTGCGACTTGAGCTCGGCGACGAGACCCGCGAGGCTCGCCGAAAGTACCGCACCGGTGTGCAACTTGTTCCCATGCTTGTCGGTCGCCTGGAAGCCGACGAGCGCGGTTTGTTCTTCCTGCATTTTCTGGCGACAGAGCACAAGCTGACCTTCTACCTCGCTTTTGAGCGTCTCGAGTACGGATTCGTGGACACGCGCGTCAAAGGGCACGAGCGGACACAGCGCGTAGATGGATCCATCTGACCGCAAGATGTAGCACGTGAACACGTCCCAGAGCATCTGCGGCGAGCCAAAGCAGAACGTGACCGACGAGGCGCTGGTCGCCGGCTGCTTGCTCGCTGAGTCGGTCGCCATGCCGCGGAAATCGAGTACGTGGCGCTGCTCCGGCTTGGCAACGTCCTGCGCGAGGTTGAAAACCGTGATCTCTTCGCCGTCCGAGAGCACGACGACGTGGGCGTCGCTGAGTGGGTGCCATGCGGCGTGGCACACGCGGTTAAAGTAGCCGACCTGGCGGATCGACGCGCAGTACACTTCGCGCGAGATCGACGCAATGCGCTTTGAGTTGTGGGTCGTCGTGAGTTTCTTCTCGACTTGCTGCCTGGTCACATAGCTCGCGTTCGGCGAGACATCGACGGTCACAGTCTCGCTCGAGCTGTCGTCAAAGCGTACAAGAAAGTGTTGGCGGTGCGTGCGGCTCGCGCCCAGCAGCGCGCGCTTGGCGTCACCCACCGCGAGCTTCGAGATGCCGCCGCCGGCATTTACACTCGCCGCCGCCGACGCAGAAGACGACCCCGAGGATGAGGACGACGAGGAAGACGTTGCCGATGGTGCCGACGATGGCACGTGGCGGTTGAGCAGCTGCGTGGCCTCGGCGGGCACTTTGACGACCTTGATCCAGGACCGCGCGACCAGCAGCACGCTCGAGGTCGATGCGTTGACCTTGACCGACTCGACCTCGCGCACTTCGTGCTTCTGCAGCGGCGGGTCCAACTCCAAGTGGACCAGGCGCACGGCGTCCTGCTGATGCGCGGCCGTCGTGGCACTCGTGGCAGTGCCAGACGTGGCAGAAGCCGTCTTCTTGGCCGACGGCGGCTGGAAGAGGTTGAGTAGGAAGAGCCTTCCGCTGTCGCTGAGCAGCACGGCGTGGCCGGCGTCGCCGACATCGAAGGTGTTGAGGTGCGCGTCCGTGTTGAGCTCCGCGTACGCTGGCGGGAGCACGGCCCCGCAGAGCTCTAGATCCGCGCGCAGCGCCCAGCCGTCGTCCTCTGGCTTGCTCATGATCGTAGGTTTCCCTTGTTTCCCTTTCCTTTCTCCCCCACCAGGAAAAGCAACCCAGCAGCAAACAGGTCGGGTTCAGCGACTTTACCCGTGGGTTATGGTGAAAGACCCATGGGTCTTCTGATATCGTACTTTAACGAGTAGATAGGGTAGACGACATGTCGATTTTTGGCGGGAACCGTGACATTCCGAGGGGGGAAAGAGAGGGGTAGACGTGAATATGGCCGACCGCGAGGACGACGCGATGGACGGGCGTCCGCTGCCGGCGACGCCGCCTAGCGACATGGAGAATGGCACGGAAGAGACGACCATGGGCGACGCACCCATGACCACCACCACCACCATCAACAACAACAACAACGGCAGCGAGTCGCCGCCGCAGACGCCGCCGTCCAGTCCGCTGCGTAGCTCCCACAACGGCCATGGGCGAAGCCACGCGCCGCCCTCGACGCCGCCGCCCGTTCAATTCCGGTACCTCACGCATGACAGCGGCCACAATGGCGTCAATGGGCTCCCGCAGACGCCACCCAGTCCGACGTCGCCGCTATCGCCGACCTCGGGCATGTCGGTCTCGGCCTCGGCCGTATCGGCAACCGAGCAGCCGCGGTACAACTTCCCCGAGATGAGCGCGTCGATCGACGCGACGCCGACGCCGCGGTACTTAGGGCGCGCGGGTGGCCTAGGAGGAACAGGAGTGGGAGGGCTTGGGTACGCGAACGGGCTAACCAACGGTGGAGACGCCGACGACGCCGAGGACGACGTCGAGGCCGAGCTGCGCCGCATGACCCAGCGCCAGTTGCCGCGCGGCGATCTCGGCCGACACGAGTGGCGCTTCGACACGGTTGGCAGTAGCGGCCCCAACGACGCTGGTGCTGCCGCTGGAAGCCGCGCGCCGTCGTCTCCCTCTGGCTCGATCCGGTCGAGCCGCAGCGACGTGTCTCGGTATTCGAGCCGCTCGGGCGCCACCGGAGACGACCACAACCCGTCGCTGCCGCGGCCGCCGGCGTCGCCGCCGAGTTCGCCGCGCTCGAGAAGCAGCGCAGCCTCGTACACGCGCGGTGGCCGCCACGACCCGGAGAACTTCTCCCCGACGACGGCCATGTCGCGCACCGCACAAAACGAAGCCACCGCCGACGAGAACTTTAACGGCGCCGTCGTGTGGGGCACGAACATTAGCGTGTCCGAGTCCATGGGGCTCTTCCGCCTGTTCCTCCACCAGTTCCGGCGCCCCGGGCAAGCCATCATGGACGAGCCATACTACATCAAGGTGCTGCGCCACATGGCGCTGACGCAGTCAACGATCTTCAACCTCGACACGCAGCACTTGCTGCAGCACCGGCCGTCGCGCAAAGTGTACAACCAGCTCGTGCTGTTCCCGCAGGTGCTGATCCGCATCTTGGACATGGTCGTGAACGAAGAGTTCCGCAAGCTCACGCCCGACGCCGCTGAAGACCCCGAGGACGCGCAGATCCAAGTGCGCCCGTTCAACCTCAGCGATCTCTCGCCCATGCGCAACCTCAACCCGTCCGACATTGACCAGCTCGTGTGTCTCAAGGGCATGGTCACGCGCTGCAGCGCCATCATCCCGGACCTCAAAGAGGCGTTCTTTCGGTGCACGATCTGCCGCGCCACGACGCAGGTCGAGCTCGACCGCGGCCGCATCGAAGAGCCGCAGTATTGCACGCACTGCAACACGCGCCACTGCATGGAGATGCTCCACAACCGGTGCTCGTTCACCGACAAGCAAATGGTCAAGATGCAGGAAACGCCCGATGCGATCCCGGAAGGCGAGACGCCGTACACCGTGATGCTGTTCGCGTTCGACGACTTGGTGGACGACGTGCGACCCGGTGACAAGGTCGAAGTCACAGGTATTTATCGGGCTGTGCCCATGCGCGCGTCCTCGCGCCAGCGCGTGGTCAAGTCAGTTTTCAAGACGTACATTGACGTCGTGCATTTCCGACGCGTCGACGAACTCGCGCGCCGTGGCGCCGAGGGGGCAGCCGCCGCGACGGGCTCGGATGGTACGACCGTCGAGGACCCGAACCGCATCCACGCGACCGAAGAGGCCAAGCTCGCCGAGTTCCGCCGCATTGCCGCCCACCCGAATGTGTACCAGAATCTGGCGTTCTCACTGGCGCCGTCGATTTGGGAGCTGGACGACGTGAAGAAAGGGATTCTGTGCATGTTGTTCGGAGGCACCCGCAAGGACGCCGGCACACCAGGCGCAACAGCCGACACAACAGGAGACCACGCTGGCGTGATGAACCCGCAAAAGAAGGCGACCCGTTCCGATATGAACATCCTGCTGTGCGGTGATCCGGGTACGTCCAAGTCGCAGCTGCTCTCGTACGTGCACAAGCTGTCCCCGCGCAGTATCTACACGTCCGGCAAAGGCAGCTCCGCCGTCGGTCTCACGGCGTCGATCGTGCGTGACATGGAGACGGGCGATCTCGTGCTCGAGTCGGGCGCCCTTGTGCTCTCGGACGAAGGCATTTGCTGTATCGACGAGTTCGACAAGATGTCCGAGTCGGCGCGGTCCGTGCTCCACGAAGTCATGGAGCAGCAGACCGTGTCGATCGCTAAGGCCGGCATCATCTGTTCGCTGAACGCGCGCGCGTCCATTCTCGCGTCCGCGAACCCGATCGAGTCGCGGTACAACCCGAACAAGTCGGTCATCGAGAACGTCAACATCTTGCCCACGCTGCTTTCGCGATTCGACCTCATTTACCTGATTCTCGACAAGCCCGTGGCCGAGACCGATCGCCAGCTCGCCAAGCACATTGTCGCGCTGTACTTTGACGAAGAGACGCGTCGACAGCGCCAAGAGGCCAACGTGAGCGATATCGAGCCCGTCTCGATGAAGCTGCTCACCGAGTACATCTCGTACGCCAAGAAAAACATCCACCCGCGGCTCACGCCTGGCGCACGCGACGGCCTGATTCGCTCGTACCTCGAGCTGCGCCGCATGGGCAGCAGCCACGCGGCCAAGAAGAACATTACCGCGACGCCACGGCAGCTCGGATCGCTGATCCGAATCGCCGAGGCGCTCGCCAAGATGAAGCTCAGCGAGTGGGTCCAAGAGAGCGACGTGGTCGAGGCGCTGCGGCTGATGAATGTCGCGACCCAGCGCGCGGCCATGGACCCGCGCACGGGTACGATCGATATGGACATGATCAACACGGGCCACAGCTCGCTCGAGCGCGAGTCCATTGCGCAGCTCATCAACGCTATGAAGGAGATCCTGGGCCACGCGCCCAACCAGTCGCTGGGCGTCGGCGAGATGCGGTCGCTGCTCGAAGAGAAGCAGAAGTCCGAAGTCAAAGGCAACGAGTTCCAGATGGCGATGCGCGCCATGGAGGACGAAGAGCTCATCCAAGTGTCCCACGGCGTCGTGCGGTTCTTCGGGCCAACGTCGTCGTAGAAGAAGCAGTGCAAAATGGATTCCTTGGTTGGTGAGTGGAGTGTTGCGTGTCTTGTTTGTCTTTACGTATTGCGTGGTGGTGGTGCGCTGGTTGTGATCTCGATCACGTCGCTTCGGTTCTCGAGCGCGACGTTCCGCAGGTACAAGTGCGTCGAGAAGAACTCCATGACCACGTGCATCTCGTCGCGCGAGCGGATCATGTCGTGGGCCTTGTTGGCCACGACGTGGCGTGTCAGTAGCTTGGCCTTGGTCTTGAACGAGGCCTCGTACTGGTGCTCGCTCTGCTCGGCGAGCGAGAGCGGGAACACGTCGTCGCGCGAGCCGCACAGCAACAACGCCGGTGTCTCGTGGTCATTCAGTGCACAATCCTCATGTGGACCGCGGACCGCGCCGCCAGCGACCAGCACGACGCCGCCCAGGCGACAGCGCAGCGTGCGTGCGACGTGGAATGCGACGCTCGCGCCTTGTGAGAAGCCAAAAAGGAAAACGCGGTCCAGTCGCCAGTGGTACGCGTCGCGCAGCGTCTCGAGGAAGCACCGCACATACTCCCCGGCGGCCTGGAGACTATTCGAAGGAGAAGCACGTCGAGTTAGACCCTCCGGACGGACTAACACGCATCGGTTCAGGACATGTACCTCTCGCTGCGCTTACGGTCGTGGACCGTCGGTGGGAGGACGTTGAAGTCGCCGTCCAGGTCGTCGATCCACGTGTGCCCCATGTCGAACGGCAGCTCGAGCGGCGCGCGCAGCGAGATCACCGCTACGAGTTAGACGTCAGAAGGACACTCCCCATGTAAATGATCCAGGTGTGTGGCCCTTTCATTGCTGTACCTGTCTGCGGCAGCGCCATTTGCGCGCCGAGCCGCGCGAACGGACCATGGGAGTCGCCGCGGCCGTGGAGAAACACCACGACGTTCTGCGGTGGAAGGGGCGATGCGCCACCCTCGCCTGTCGCAGCGGCCGCCACTTCAAACGCCACGCGCGTGTCACTAAAGCGCTCGCGCTCGAGTGCCAGCGACGGCGACGATGCGCATGTCGCGGCGGCGTCATCGACGTGGTGCAAGTGGACGACGCCGTCGTCATCACCCTCCTCTTCCAACGCCTCGTCTGTCATGGCGGCGTCAGCAGACGCCGCTGGTGGCCACGGAATCCAGCGCGTCGCGTCGTGCTGGTCGCCGCGCCGCACGAGCGCGAGCCCCGCGGCAGCATGCACACGCACCACGTCGCAGGAACCCACGTCCATGAGGACTCGACTGGGATGCATTTTCCATTCGTTCCGTGGAATATTGTTGATACCGTGAAATCTAGAAATACCGGTTTTCAATTCGGTATTTCTATGTTCTGCTGCCACGAGTTCATCTATGACGTGCGCATCCGAGAGCTCAAGCGTTTTGTCGACCGGATGCAAGAACTGAAATACTAGCGCCACGGACC
>JAADXJ010000690.1:0-16081 GCA_023337735.1 Pythium biforme
CCCTCCAGCCTCGGTTCGACCAGTTCTAAACTACAGTCTCACGTGTCGGTGTCCAGTCAGGAAGGGTAAATACCGCACCTATGGCGGAGTTGAAGCTATGGCCGACCGATGGTGTTGCACTTTTTCGTGTTGACCGGTTCAGCCACGAGAGAAGTGCGTTCTTCAATCGAAAACGTTGAGTGGGAACCTCACCAATGAGCATTTTGAGAGACGTCGGGGTTGTGCGAAGCGCGAAGAAGCAAGAACGAGAATGAAGCCAACCGAGTTGAGGCAGCGCCTTCGTCTGTTGGCCGATGAATGATACGTCGGTCACGTGATGGTACACGCATGACTGACAACATGCTCGAAGATTTCAAGTCGAGTGGCGTTCGCGATGGATCGTGCGGCACCAGCTCGCATTGCCCGAGGTTCTCTACGGCCCACGCAAGCGAGCTGTGACCTCCAAAGGATATCGCGCTCGGGTTCGAAAGTCTGTGTACGTGCATGAAGCTTTCGAATTGAAGTCAAAATCCGTGGAGATCTCTGCAGCAGACATCGCGTCGCAGAACGGAGTGTCCGTCAAGTACACGTGGGCGAAGACACCGATCCAATCGGGGGCGGCTGTCAACGCGGTCCCAACAAGGTTCAAGAAGTGGACGGTCTTGAGGTCCTGAAGGCTGGACGGCAGCGTCACGATCGGATTCTCCGCGAGCGCGAGCACAAAGTAATTGCCCGGGCTGATCGAAAAGTCGGGGAGTTCGGTAATCTGGTTGCCAATCAGCGAGAAATCGCTGAGGTCCATGCGAAGAAGTGCGTCCGGGATCGTAGTGAGCTGAGAATACTCGATGTAGAGCGTCATGATGTGTCTCCACTTGATATCGAGGTCGTCCGGGACCGTTGACAGGCTCGTGTGCGAGATCTCGATGTCAATCAACGATGCTGGCAAGTCAGAGTGCAGCATGCCCGGCGGGATCTGGATGAGAGTAGTTAGAACCAGGAACGCGTACGTGATCTCCGGGTGTGTCTTCGCGGTGATCGCAGCAGCCTCGCTCCACTCCAGAAGAGTCGAGTTGAATATTTCGATCCCAAGTAATCGAGGGAACTGCTGGATCGAAGGAGAGACCCGCAAAGCCGGACAGTGGGCGATGATCAGCACGGCCAGTGAGTTGGTGTCCAAGAAGTCGAGCGCATTGTGCTCCATTGAGTCGGTGCCGCGGCGATAGCAGTTGTGTTGGTAGACTGTACACGCGGTTTTCGTGACGAACCACGGGCGAAGCTGCTGGTTGCAGCCGTCCATTTGGTGGCCGTCGTTCGGGTGGTCGATGGTGAAGGCGACGACGTGGCAGCCCAAGACAAGCACTGCCCAGATAATGAAGACTGAGTGAAGAACGTGCGACATGCTCCCAGAAAGTGGCCGGCAGTACCACTTCAACGGTCGGAATGCTTGACGCTGCAGCTGACGCGTCGTCTCTTGAGCTCGCAGTTGGAAGATGCTTTGCCGTGGCCCTGGAGTTTGAGTCGCGCGACGCAGCCGCGGTCGCGGGCGAAGAATCGAGCGGATACTACCGAGCGAGAGGTAGATGCTGATATGCGCGACGAATCGGAAACCAAAGTCAAGCTTGCTAAGTGGGAAGATCTGCCGACTCTCGTTGATGAGGTTGATGAACCACACGTCGTTGTACAAGTGGTGGATGTCGAACGAGGCGTACGTCGTGTCGAGAGCACGTGCGTATGGCAAAATGAGTGCGAAAGGAAGCACTAGGGCCGTTCCGGCGTCCAGGATCGTGTCAAGGGTGATACTGATGACTCGTTCTTGGGCCAATGACCACTTTCGGCGCTTCGCGACATGCTGGAGAAGGGGCGTGGAGATGCAATTGACGACGACAATTGCCACGTACAGGTGATTTATCCACGCGCGACCAATGTGTGCACTCGAGTTGAAGGCCTGTATCGATTGCGATACGATCTCGATTGTCTCGCGTACAAAGTATCGCCATTCGTAGTACGGACTTTCGACACCGAAGAATCCGTATCGTGAGTAGAGCTCGTTCCAGACACGTGTCGCGACGGTCATGACGGCACTACCAGAAGAAGGCTTTGGTCGAGTGAGGTTGGTCTCGCCACCCATGCTCAAGCGGTTGCGTTGGATCGACGAGAGAATCATCCGGATGATCTGAAGCGTGTGCGCTCCAGCGACGAGGATGTACGTCGCGGCCGTCGGCCGTAGCAGAATCTTTACTCCTGGGCGGAGCAGGTCGACGTAGTACGCCATGGCCGGTTCATCGAGCTGCAGAATCGCGAAGACGGCGCCGACGCAGTAGACGGTGCAGACCGCACGCACGGCAAGCATCACTGTCCACGTGACCACGAAACCAACCGAACCCAACTCGACGACGACAGGAGGAGCTTTGCTGCGCGAGTGGGAGGAGGTCTTGTGAGGTTGACGCGCATGCTCAATGGCGGCCAGTGTGGGCGATGACGTCTCTGGCGCTATCTGCGTCATGCCGGCGCCAAGGAGATATCACGTCTGAGGTACGCAGGGTCGATGAGAGCGAGCGATGCTGGCGGGCAACGGATATAAAGTGATCGTCTATTCTTGCGCTTGCTCACAGATTGGACATTGTGGGGTCGTTCTGACTGTTGTTAAGGGAGGAGAACCAGATATGACCAGGTATTACGTTGTTGCAGGAGGTGGCGTCTATCGTCTCTCCATTTCGAGACAGCATTGGGTTTGTTGTCACAGGTTACGTAAAAATGACCTCACGTTGCTACCCTCGAAGACACATGTTGGCTTCGCTTCAAGTCAACGACGTTGAGCGGGTATATGCCACAGACGCTCTTCGAGATATCGTCGGCCGCGTCGTCTTGTGCACACGATAGCAGCTTGGCCGCAACCAGCGTGGACCCTTCAGCTGTGATGGCAGAGTCCGCGATGCATTGGCAGAGTGGTGTTCGACTGGCAAAGACGCGCTCTAATTCATGGACACGGTGGTCGCGGTCGCTGATCCAGTCCGGTAGAGCGCTCACATTCGTGCGGTGGAGGCGAAGTGATCGAATACTCGTGTCTGGGTGGATCACTAGCGGCAACTCGGCGAGCTGCGGATTACAGGAAAGCGCGAGTGTCAAGTAGCGGTGCCCGTGGCCCGTCAGCCAGGCCGGGTCCAGCGACGTGATGGCGTTCCCTTCGAGCGACAGTTTCTCAGTATCGAGCTGGTAGAGCGTGCGAGGGACGTGCGTCAAATTGGAGTGCTCGATGAAGACCCGGTCCATCGCGTGGTGCCACCGCTCGTGCAGATCCTCTGGCAGTCGCGCAAGGTTGGTCTGCGTGATCTCGACATTGCGCAAGCCATCAGGGAATGAAGTCGTCACGATCCCCTCGGGAAGCTCACCGCCTGGGAACTGTACGCGTGCGAACGTCAACGTCGCCAGCGATGGATGGTCTCCGCCCGTGAGCGCGGCCTCTTTGTTCCAGCGCGAGATGGATGAGTTGTAGACATCGATGCGCATGAGATGCTTGAACGCTTTAATCTCGGCCGGCATTTCGAGGGACGAACAGTGCGTGAAGACGAGCGCGGAAATGGCTGGCGCGTACAAGGCGGTCAAGATTTGCGCGGTCTCCTCCTCCTTTCCCGTGATGTTCAGGTGCTGACAGTCGACTTCAAAGATTGAGCACGCAAACACCGGGGCGAACCACGGACGCATCTCCTGCTTGCAGCCGACTTTGTTCGCTTTGTGCGAGGTCCAGATGCCGCGGAGGTGGACACCAAGCACACAGCACCCAACGAGCACGAAGCCCACCCGTACGAGCTTGTTGACGTATTTGCGCGCGTATCGCGACAGCGTTTGGGTGCGCTGTGGTTTCACGACGCGTGTGATCGCCTTGCCGCGACGCCTCTCGACTTTGGCTCGGTCAGCTTTCTGCTTGATGCGGTCCATTTTGGCCTGCGCGAGCGCGCGTCTCGCTGTCGGCGTGACGGCCGTTGCGTACACGGGCCTCGCTTGACCGGCTCGCACCGAGGTATCTTTGCGGAGGAGCAAGCGCACTTTCTTGAGGCAGCCAGTGATGCTGACGTGCGGGATGCACTTGAAGATCAAGTCGGCGACCGACACGATAAGGAACTCTTGGTTTTCGAGCACGCCGTTGACGAACCATTTCTCATCGTACGTCTTTTCCAGCGGGAACGAGCGCGTCGTGTGGTTAAAGTCGAGAAAGTACGGGAAGAAGATGCTCAGCGGCACGACGATCGCCGTGAGAAAGTCCAACAGAGCATCGAGCGCGAGGATCGCGATGCGCCGCACTTCGGGGCGTTGCTTGTAGCCGACCTGGAAGGCCGGCGTGAGCCAGCAGTTGACGACGATGATACCGACCGACAAGTGATTAATCCACGGGCGGCTCACCAGTAAGCTGCCGCGGTACGCCTGCCAGATCTGCGACGTGAGCTCAATACACTCGCGCAGGTAAAAGTACGGGTAAAAGTACTTGGACTCGACCCCAAGCAGGCCGCGTCGGCCCCAAATGGCGAGTCGGACGGCCGAGATTGTCGCGGCGACGCGCTTCCACCACGTCGCGGGGCGTTCGCGGGGCGGCGGCTTGACGAACGGTTGCATTTCGTAGTGGTCGGCCGGATAGAAGGCGTACTTGCGCTGGCGGATCGACGTCGACACGAGCAGGAACACGGTGCGCCAGTGGAAGGCCGACAGTATGCCAAACACGGTCGCGACGGCGCTGTACTTGGAGCCAATGTCCGGCTCGACCAAGTTGACGAAGAACGACATGCGCGGGTCCGCGAGGTACATGTACAACCACGCCTGCAGCAAGAGCAGCACGGCCGTGAACGTGTGGATCACGACCATGCCCCACCAGATCACGGCAAACACCGCCGGCCGCACTTCGAGGAACAGCAGCGCTTCGGTCGGCGCGACGTACGGCTCCTCCACGGTCGACTGCGAGCGCCGCACGAAGCGGAAGCGGCTCGCCTCTCCTTCATCTTCACTGTCCGGCGGTGGCCCCACCAGCTCCACGCCGTCGGTCGCCGCGACCGCGGCCTCCGCGCCCTCTTCTCCCTCTGCGGCCGCCTCTCCCTCTCGCATGGCCATCGCAGGCGCGTGGACAATGCCGTGGGCGCCTCGCGCCCTTTCAGGATCAGCTTTCACAGGTACGAACCTGTATGATTGGATATTTCCTTTTCAGCCAATGATGTAGCACCATAGCGCACTAACGTGCTCTGATTGGCTGGAAATGGTGTGGTGCGCCGCCGACCCACTCGTGTGGCGAGCATGGCCCACCTCGTGGGGATCGCACACGCAACAAGAGCGAGGGACCATGAAGACGGCGCTCGTGATCGCGACGGCCGCGCGGCGGCTCGCGGCGCGCTCGCTCGGCGGCGCGATGGCCACGACCATGAGCATGACGACCACGTCTATCCGTGCGACGACCTCGACAACGGCGCTCGTGACGGCGACGCGTGCGCCGCGGGGGGCGATGCTGGCGACCCAGACGCGCGCGTTCGCGACCAAGAAACCGCTGGGCAAGCCCGCGGGCGACGGCGCGAGCAGCGACTCGGACAGCGATGACGACTCGGACGACGAAGAGGAAGGAGAGGACCTGGAAGAAGGCAAGGATGACGACGACGACGACGAAGAGGCGATTGAGGACCCGGTGACGTACCGCGCGGCCAAGCGCGCGGCATTCACGGACGAGGACCTCGCGCGCTTTGAGGACCCGGAGGACGACTGGGACGAGGAGCGGTGGGGTGCGCTGGACTCGGAGGACTGGCAGGGCTTTGAGGGCGACCTGGACGCCGTGACGGAGGAAGGTGTGCCCGTGTGGCTCCAGTCCGTGCGCGACCTCAGCGCCATCCACCAGGAGAAGCGCATGCGCGCCAAGCTCGCGCGCCGTGCGCTCGAAGAGGCCAAGATGAACGTCGTGCGCACGCGCAAGGTCGACGCGCTCGGCCGCGCGTACGGCACGGGCCGCCGCAAGACCAGCACGGCCCGCGTGTGGATCAAGAAGACGTCGACGCCGTTCGACGGCACGGTCAAGATCAACAAGAAGGACCTCACCGAGTACTTGGTGCGCGACACGCACCGCGAGGAAGTGCTCAAGCCGTTCGTCGTGGTCGGCGAAGTGGGCAACTTTGACGTGTACGCGACGGTCGCGGGCGGCGGGCTCACGGGCCAGGCCGGCGCGCTGCGCCACGGCATCGCGCGCGCGCTGCAGCACTTTGACCCGGCCCTGCGCCCGGCGCTCAAGAAGGAGAAGCTGCTCATGCGAGACCCGCGTGGCGTCGAGCGCAAGAAGGCTGGTCAGAAGAAGGCCCGAAAGAAGTTCCAGTGGGTCAAGAGATAGACGACCAACAGCCAGGACATCCGAAAGAGCGTACACGCGTCGAGAGGAAGGAAGCGAGAGAGAGAGGGAACGCCTTCTACATGCCTTCCTGCGATACACTTTCACACAAAATACAAAAAAACAAAAACAAAACACAAAGCTGTCGGTGGTGCCGTACGTATCATCGTTTGCTACTTGCTCATGCACGCCAGGAGGGCTGATGATCCACGAGGACATCACACTCACATGGCCATGGACGCCTCGAGTTGGCGCAGCTCCTCCAGCTCGTCTTCGTTGGCCTGGCCCGTGACGGCGATGCGCGACTCGACGGCGTGGGTCGGCACGTCGGGCAGGTTGTACGACGACGTTGCCGCTGGGGCTGTCCGCACGGGCGCGGGCGGCACCTGCGCCGCCGTGGCGGGGGCAGCCACGGGCGTCCGCGTCGGGATCTGCGGCGGCGCGACGGCCTCCTCCACCATTCCTTCTTCCATCAACTCATTGAGTTCGTCCTCGAGTTCGTCTTCGTCGTACATGTTCATGCCGGGCGCCTGCGAGATCGCGCGGCCAATCTCGTCGGCCGTCGCCATCTCTTCCTGGATGTCGTCCATGATATTGTCGACCGTGTCGACACTGACCTGGTTGTGGATCGCCTTGAGCTGGTTCGCACCCACACGCATGGCGTTGAACGTCTCCATGTTGACGTGGGCCGATTCGAGTGTCATGACCTGCGTCTCGAGTGTCATGCGCGCGCCCTGGAGCTTCTCGACCTCGCTCTCGAGCATCTTCTTGCGCTTGAGCGCGAAGATCGCGCCACGCTTGTCCTTGGCCAGCGACTTCTTGCGCGCCTCATCTACCTGCAGCAAGATCTTCTTGTCCAAGTGGGACTCGCGCTTCTCGAGCGTGTCCAGCTGCTCGCGGAGCTTGCGGATCGTCTCGGCCGTCGCGACGGGGCCAGCGCGCACGGGCGGCGCCGACTTGCGCCCAAAGAGGTTCATGATATCTGAGATTTTTAGACACTGCGAGCAGCTACGCGAGGATAGAGGCTAGAGGCGTCTAACGCGGACGCACGGATGATGGGGGACCTTGGACGCGTCTAACAGTGCGGATCGAGGCGTCCAAGCCAGGTCTAACCGGAAGGTGACGTCCGAGTTTTCTTTCTTCGTGCTTTCGGAGATGGAAGTTTGGCGTTAGAGGGCCAATCGCTACTTCACATAGCGTTACTTCAGACATCATCCACCAACATTCCGAATGGGTTGACCAAGACGGAATGTTAGGAAACTGCTCTGATTTCACAAATGTCAATAACCATTCTCGAATGATGACAGACTCGTTTCCTCATATCTGCAGAAATCAGTTTTCCTAAAAATGAGGATATTACCGAAACTCGGAGTTGTTCGAGAAAGTCAGCGAGCCAAGTGCACATGACGGATGGATACAAAACGAGTTCTCTTTTTCTCCCTTCTTCTTGGGGTTTCGTACGAGCGTAGTATTTGCCATCTTCTCGACCGATACCCACACGCACACGGGCAGACGGAGGTCCTAATTTCCCTTCATGACGAACTGACGGAAGCCGAGTCGCTACTCGGCGCGGCGAGCAACGGTGTCTATTCCTTGCCTTCGTGCAGCGCGCCGGCTTCGTCGACCGACGAAATCTGTCTGTGAACCACACCAAAACAATCCCCATTTGGAACAACCCGTCAGTACGCAATTAGCGATACAAGCCAGCACGCGATCGCATCCCGTACATCCACTTCTTGTCGAGCGTCTCCTTCCAGAGAGTGACCTTGTGGTCGCCCGAGGACACGGCGAGCACGTTGCCCGTGACCGACCAGCTCACACGCCACACGGGCGCATCGAACGTGTGCAGCAGCTCGCGCTTCCACGGACCATTCTCCTCGCTCTGCGACCAGATGTACACGTGCTTGTCCTCGGAGCAGCTCGCCACGAGGTTCGCGGGCATACCGGCGCCGGGCGCCCACGCGACATCGCGCACCCAGTCCGTGTGAGCTGGTACCGACGAGATCTCCTGCTTGGTCCACTCGGTGTGGCCCTCGGGCAGGCTCCAGATCTTCACGGACTTGTCGCACGAGCCCGTGACGAGGCGCTTGATCGGGCCGGTCTCGCCGGTCGAACCGATCGAGTGGAACGGCGCCCAGCTCACGGCGTTGCAGCCGAGCGAACTGTCCTTGAAGTGGCTCACGCTCCAGCCGTCGGCGGCATAGCTGAGCACCGAGACGTTGCCGTCGGCGGACGCGCACGCGAGCGCGAGCCCAAACTCGTGCGGCGCCCACGCGATCGCGTTCACCGAGGCCTCGTGGAACGTATGGACGTACGCCTGGGTCCACTGGTTTAGGCTCTGCTCCTTGAAGATGATCACCTTGCCGTCGTACGAGCACGATGCGAGCAGCACGCCGAACTTGGGGTGCGCCCACGCGACCTGCCACACGGGGCCTTCATGGCTACATGCGCACGGTTAGTTAGCTCCCCTCTTCCTCCACGGCGCCAGCAAGCGTGATCCCTGAACTGTGTGAACGTACCCCGTGAGCATCTGCTCGTTGTTGTGGACGTCGCCCGTGACATCGTACACCTTGACCGTGCGGTCGGACGAGCACGTCGCGAGGCGCTTGCCGTAGTAGTCGAGTTGCGCATCGTGCTGTCCGCGTAACCAAAGTCAGTATGGCCGCACAGAGGATATATACACGCATGCGGGTATACAGGGAGACAGTCGTACGATCATGTCCTCATGCTGCGTGTCGATGGAGAGCACAGGCGCCGTCATGATGGAGAGAGATCCGGTCGCTACTTCCCAGGAGGTCAATGCTGTCGTGGCCAAAGGGGAGAGCGAGGGAGGGAGCAGTATCATCGTACCCCCGTTGTCAGATATCTAACAGTAGAGGTAAATCCGGCCCACGTATGCTAGATGAGAGGTATTCTAGTTGAGGGGTCTTTGGCCCAATCAGGAAACGCCAGTTCATGCTGACCGTAGCTGCTTGGATATGCCGAGTGGATGGGTTGTATTGAGTGTGGGAATGAAAAACACAATGATTCCGGTGGGACTCTAATGTACATGCACACACGTTATGGCCTACAGTGACGGGTTGGTTTCCACGACTGGGCGATTGAAGAAGAGAACCGAAATGGGTTCTGCGGCGGCGGGTCTTTCTTTGTTGGCTGCGGAGTGCGACGAGCGCGCGGGTGAAGAGCGACGGGCAGTACATCATTTACCAGCCGACGTCGAGGTTCTCGGAGGGCAGTACCATCACGAGCTTGGCCCAGCCAAAGTCCTTCCACTTGAGCTGGAACATCACGGCCCACGCGATGAACAGCACGGTCATGAAGCACGCGGCCAGGAAAGACCGGCGGACCCCTAGAACCACCGACACAGCGACAATGTCGGCATCATACCAGCCATATCCAAATCGATAAAGGCCGAAACGTACACTTGGTGACCTGCGGGTCGATGCTCGGGTCCATGAACTGCTTGCGGTAGAACACAACGGTCACAAAGTGGAGCCACGGCAACAGCAGCAGCCCGCCGAAGAACATCTTCTTGGCGATGGCCTCGTCCGGCTCGACGTTCGTGTTGCGCGTAAAGTTGCCGCGGTTGTTGCTGGCCTGTGGCTGCGGCGCGGCGTCGGCGGCGCTGGGCGCGCCAGCGGCGCGTGTGTCCTCTAGCACGGGTGTGTGTTCGTCGGCCATTTTAGTTTCTTGTGCGATACGACGCTTTGGGCTGTGTGTGGGGCAAGCACTCAAACTGGCCTTTACCTGAGTCTATATTTACGCCGGAATTTACAGATATGGACACGATTCGTACTTTACGCAAACATACCAGTAGATACGCTCGAAACCGATTTCTACATCAGGCTGTACTCAGATATGAGGTGGTGGAATCAGAGCTGAGCCTGTGGCCATTGATTGGCTTCGAGTCAATTGGCCTTGGCGCGTCCGTCCCCAAAGAGCGCAAAGCGACGCCGTCAAGAAAGCGCGTTCGCACGAAGAAGAACCCCAAGTTCCAACATCATGTCAGGCAGAGGACGAGGAGGTGGTCGCGGCGGCGGCCGTGGCGGCGGTCGTGGTGGCGGTCGTGGTGGCGGTCGTGGTGGCGGCCGAGGCGGCGGTGGCGGCGGCGCCGCTGCGGGCGACAAGGGCGAGCGCGTGCCCATCAGTGTGCTGGACCGCGCGAACCCGTCGCACATCAAGAACAAGATCAAGCGCCAGCAGATCATGGCCAAGTACCGCAAGGAGAAGAAGGACCTGAAGAAGGAAAACCAGACCAAGCGCAAGCGCGAGCGCGAGGAGCTCGGCGAAAACGCACCGGCCAAGCTCGAGCCGCGCACGATCGATAACACGCGAGAGCCCGAGATCACGATGGTCGCGGCCGACGGCGACGACGAAGTGGTCGGCGACGAGATGGACGACGAGTTCGCCAAGATCTTTGCGAACGAAGAGGCGCCCAAGCTCATGATCACGACGCGCCCGTTCCCGTCCGGAGAGCTCTACCACTTCATCAAGGACCTCATGGACCTTGTGCCCAACTCGTTCTACTACAAGCGCGGCACGTTCGACATCAAGGACATTGTGCAGTTTGCGACCAACAAAGAGTTTACGCATCTGGTCGTGCTCTCGGAGAAAAGCAAGGTCTGCAACGGGTGAGTTTTTCCGCGTCTATTCATTGTGCTCGTTGTGAGAGGAATCACTGACCCTGTTCTACCTCTTTGGAACAGTATGCTCGTGAGCCGCCTACCGGTCGGCCCGACCGTGTTCTTCAAGGTCTCGAACGTCAAGCTCACGGAGGACATCAAGGGACGCGGCCGCAAGACCAACCACCAGCCCGAGCTCATCCTCAACAACTTCTCGACGCGTCTCGGCCACCGCGTGGGCCGCTTCCTCGGCTCGCTGTTTGAGCACGACCCGGAGTTCCAGGGCCGCCAGGTCGTGACGTTCCACAACCAGCGAGACTTCATCTTTGTGCGCCACCACCGCTACGTGTTTGAGAACGCGCAGAAGGCCCGGCTCCAAGAGATCGGGCCGCGTTTCACGCTCAAGATGCGCTGGCTCCAGCAGGGCACGTTCGACACCAAGTTTGGCGAGTACGAGTGGATCCACCGACAGCACAAGCTCGACACGTCGCGGAGAAAGTTCCACTTGTAGTTTCCGACAGAAGCAGCAGCAGCCTACAACAACGCTGCGTTCATGTTTCGACTCACTCGGGCTCATCTTTTGCTTTCTGGTGTTGTTTCCAATAAATTGGCAGCACAACAATTTATTGTGCGTGGTACACTGTACCCAGTTGAAGTGTACCTGGTTTCTGCACCCCGTGAGTGACGTCAGGTGGGGTTGCGTAACCTGTGGTTACGTTCTGGTGGTGCCTTTTGGCGGTCCAGTGTGTGGTTCTGGTGGTTGTCGTCCGGGCGCAGGTCCATGCAACGGCCGCGCATGACCACACGGCCGTGGCAGCAGTGGCGGCGGCGCTCCCCCACAGAGATGACAGGGGTACATGACACAAAGCAACGCGCACCAGGTTGGGTGGTCTCGCACCGGAAGCGCGTGGGAGGCGGGTACACCACGTCGACCTCCGAGGCGCGTGGCTTGGTAGGTTTGGCGTGTTTAGAAGTGAAAGCGCACGAATATGCGCGCCAACGTGGACGGCGCATTCTGGCAACAACTGTAGTGCCGTTCTGATGGGGCTCGTGGTGTCGGTTGGTGGGAAGTGGGTGTGCGCACTGGCTTGCGCCTTCGGTCCAGTGGCGCCATGAGCAAGCGCGTCGGGGTCCTCAGTGTACTATTAGTTGGTCTGATGTGTGCGGAGATGGCGAACATGCTGGCTGTCCTGGTACAGATGGAGATGATGAACGTGGCGAAGCCGTGGCTAGAGTTTTTCATCTACATATATTAAAAGTGTCGTGGTGGGTGGGTTCTCGTCACGAGAGGCTGTTGCATCTAGTGCTCGGCTCTCTCAACGACCAGAGGTTGATCGGCTTCCTCACACACTCGTGCACACACATCTCTGCTGCAGGGCCGTCATGCCATTCGCATAGCACGTCAACACCTGCACCGAGATCGTACGTGGAAAGACGCGAGTGAGAAACGAGTCGATCAACTGGCGGGTGGGTCTATTTACTCCGAGGTGTTGGACGGGTCGCAGGCCGTGATCAGGTAGGCGATGAGGTCGCGGCGCTCGGCCGGCTTCTTGAGGCCGGCGAAGACCATCTTGGTGCCCTTGATGTACTTCTTGGGGGCGAGGAGGTACTCAAAGAGCGTCTCATCGGTCCACGTCACACCCGAGTTCTTGTTGGCCGCCGAGTACGAGTAGTTTTCGGCCTGGCCCGACTGGCGGTTCACGAGGCCGTTGAGGTTCGGGCCCTGCTTGTGGGCGCCGCCCGCGGCGACCGTGTGGCACTGCGCGCACTTGGTCTTGAAGATCTTGGCGCCCTTGGCGGCGTCTCCGGTGCCTCCCGCGACGTTCATGGTGCTTGATTAGTTGAGTGGAGCTGGTGGGGATCTGGTTGGAAAATTCCGAACTGACCTCGTTGGAAGGTGGAAGTTGGAAGTTGGCGTGGGTGGGCATTTGTGGGGCGGTTATGCGGTCTAGTAAAACCTCGATCGGTAGGTTTTATCGCAATCGTGTGGGCCGAAAACGCCGTCGCATTTTTTGCCTGGGGAAAAACGGCCGAGAGCCGACATGGCCGGAACAGAGATTTTTTTGTTCTCGGTTTGTGTTTGGGCCAGGGAGTGTGTTGGAAATGAGAGGATGTTTAAAACAGAACTGGTTGGCTGGCTTGGCTCGGGGTCTGTAGGAGACGTGGCAATTGTCGACGCATGCGGCGTCACAGATCACAGACCCGACGTTTGGGCCACCGCTTTGTCCTCCTTCCTTGGGCAGGAGTAACACTACGGTAGCCGCTACCGGCTTCGATCCATACGACAGCTCCAGAAGGAACACCATCCCAATGGCCTAGCATGCATTTCTTCGTTCTAGGCAGGCTCCGTTTAGACGCGTCAAGAATCGAGGTCTCCATTTACGCCGGCCGCATCGGCACCCGTGAATCTTCACGGCTTGATGCTCGTCCGACTTGATCCTTGTGTGCTTTTGGCTGTGGGTTGCTGTGAGCCAAGCCCTATCCCTTATAGTTGGACTCGACGCAGTCTTTCGTTTCTTTGCGACAGATTTGGTGTTTTGAACAAACAGGGTGTATAAAACATAAAACAGCTTACCCAACACGCTTGGATGGTTTTGGTGGTCTTGCTGACACGCACTTGGACCACCGGGCGGGCCTGGGCTGTTCAACCTGCTGCTCGACGTCCAAAGAACTCCGCGCGCGCATGATGCATGGGACTGTGCGCTCCTAATTGTGGTTTGTGCGTCACCAGCGCAGCAAGTGCGTAGCGGGATTGGTCCAGTCTACTGGGCCACCTCACGGTTACACAAATGCCGGAATGGGTACACGTTCCTGGAGCGATCGAATGGCTAGTCGTCCGTGGTCCAAACTCCAGAAATTGGATGCTTTCAAAGCTGGACTCGTCTCCGAGCCTAATAATAATTGACATCATGTCGCAGACAACCACCACACCACGTGCAGCACGGAGCACCGCAGGTTTTTGCCAACTTGCTGCTGACCTACGCAGCTCACTCAATCTACTGACATAATATTTGGAGCTCCTCGTTTGTATCATCTGACCTTTCAGGATTCGGTTCCTAACGAGTATTACCTTCAAAGACATAACAATACACACACACACACCCCGCGCTTCCTGTTCCATGCTCCAAAGGCGCGAAAAGCTGCACCAGCCGATCGCTGCGTGCTCTCCGCACCCTCCGCAGGTATGTGCAGCATGGCTCCCTTCGTGGCGCTCTTTATGTACAGTGGAGACCTCTTCGCGTCTAAAAGATAGACTCAGTCGCTCCCTGTACGTCTCCTTTCCTCTCTCGCTCATTTAGACGATCACCTCTAAACACTCCGAGAATCAAGTATGAGCACCACGGTCGGTGACGACGAGTACTTCCCGTCGCTGCTCACGGGCTTCCCGACGTCCCCCAAGAAGTCCAAGGAGAACACGTCCCTTTCCAGTGCCCACGACCAGGGCGACCTGCCCTGGGCCGTCAAGCGCGGCCCGCGGCTCACGTTCGCCGAGTCGCTCTCGATGGACAAGTCCCAGGCGAACTGCCAAGAACCCACGCTCGGCGACGTCGACACGGACGACTCGCCGTTCAACTTTGCGCGCTCGGCAACCACGTTTGTGCGGAGACGCAAGCCGCAGCACCCTCCTGACGACGACAACGACGACGACGACGCGCCGCCGCCGCCCACGGTACGTTGGTCGGGCCGTCGAAACGAGCGTCTATCCTGCATGCGCTCATGTGGTTTCTGGACAGTCGTCGCTGGCCGACCCGAGCGGCTTTTTGAGCGACCACCTGGGCGGCGCCAAGCTGGACGAGCTGCCGTTCCGGCCCGCGGGCACGTCTGCGGGGCCTGCGGCCTCGTCGGCGGCGTTCTTCCAGGGCGACGAATGGGGCTACGACCAGCAGTACTGGGTCACGGTCTACGGCTTCTCGGCGAGCGTCAAGTCGTTTATCCTCCAGCACTTTCAGACGCTTGGCGACGTGATCCATTACACGACGGGGTCTGGTAATTGGCTGCACATCCGGTACCACACACGGCTCCAGGCCGAGAAGGCGCTGAGCCTCGACGGCCAGCTGCTCGGCGGCGCGATCATGGTCGGCGTCAAGCGTTGCCTCCCGGCAGAGCTCGACGGCGTGCGGCAAGAGCCGACCTCGAGCCTCTTCTTCTCGCACGCGCGCAAGAACCCGGGCGCCAAGTACGTTGTTGGATCGACGGCGGCGTCGAAACTCTAGTCGTTTCGACCCTGACGCGCGATGGTTGACTGTTTGTAGGGCCCTCGAAGTCGACCCGATCAAAGAAGAAGACCTCATGCTGCCGCCGCGCCGCCGGACGGACGTGTGCTCGCGCTTGCTTGGCTTTCTATTTAACTGGTGAGAAGAGAGAGCAGCGACACGGGAGAATGAGCGTTCAGGAACGAGCCCCCCAGGCACGAATACAGACTTACTCGTCGCCGACGCCATCGCGATCGAGGCGCTAGTAGAGAAAGAGAGAGAGAGAGAGAGCGATCTGTTTGTTCCCTCCTGGCCACGCCTCGGGATAATATCCGCCCCGTCGCTGGGGCGTCCCAACGTGATCTTGTCATTCTCGCTCGCTCGGGCATGCTCTATCGCTCGGGCAGGTCGCCGACTTCAGGCACTGGCTTCCGGACGTGTACACACACAGGAACGAGATGGACAGGGGGGCCCCACGGACGCCACGGCGCCCGTGGCGTCGCGTTGGCCCAACCACCACGTTGAAGTGCGCGCGGTCTCGGTCCTAGTCTAGGCAGTCGGGCGCCGCTGCGACATGCGCTCGAGTGAGCTCGAAGAGACCCTGATTTAGGGTGAGTCGTTTCGCGCACCCACGGACGGCCACACGACACCAGAGCTCTTGGGCATCGTTCCGCGAGCTCCCGACGCCGCACGAGACGATGAATCACGGCGGCGGATACTACGGCTACGGACCAGGCGGCGGCGGCCAGGGCCAGGCGGCCGCCGGGGGGTTCCGCACGCAGGGCGACGTCCACACGACGCTGAGCGCGCACCCGACGGCCCTGGAGGCGCTCGAGAGCGCCGTGGCACTCCCTGGCGTGTTTACGGCGTCCGAGATGGCGCGCACGCTGCGCCGCAACCGCTTCGACGTGATGAAAACGGCGCTGCAGTTGCGCGAGAAG
>JAADXJ010000691.1:0-16070 GCA_023337735.1 Pythium biforme
CCGCTTTTTCTAATGAGATTTGACCTTCGGTTTATCACGATGACTCGGCGCCGCTGGAAGGGCTTGATGTGTGGTTTATGCAGAGCGCCCGTTGCATTGAGCCAACGCCCTCTGGTGGCAGAAACCGACAAGTGTGCGTGGGCTGCCAGTTTTCAAGGCGATCAAAAGTGTGGGCAGATCTCACCCGTGTCCAAACACGACCCAAAACAGATGAATATCCATCGGTGAAATATTAAGGCCTGGTTTGGCACCACCTACAACGCACTACCAAAATCCACAACCACTTGCTCTAGTTTCAAGGCGCCAAGAGTGGCGGGTGTCTGTTTTATGTGCAAGTAGACTCAAACGGCAAAACCTCACACTTCGCGTTGTTGATAAAAGGGGGAATGGTGATTCGTTACTCAAAACAGATCGCTACTGCCTCGTGGCCGGCTGCTCATTCCATTGTGAGCAGCGTTGTGGCGCTGAAGCATGTTCTACACAGCAAAACAACGGGCTTCGTCTGCCCACGCTACGCTACACCAACACTGGAAAAACTACTCTCTACCAAACGACAGCAAACGAAACAAACATGACCGTGCCAACCGACAGCAGCGCTGCGCGGTTACAAGGCGCGGAAGTGGTTGGCTGGCGAGGCCTCGAGCAGCGACTGCGGCGTGTGCGGGACCACGTTGACCGCGAAGTCGTCTTCCTTGTAGTACATGGCCTTCTTGAGACGGTTCTCGCGCGCACGGTTGATCATGATCACAGCACCCAGCACAGCCACGGCGCCCACGAAGAAGATCATGATGCCGTTGAGTAGCTGCTTGCCAAAGTCGTTCTCGACGCTCGCGGCTGTGACGGCCATGGGTGCCACGGACTCGCGCAGGCGGCTCACAGCGGGCGTCGGGCGCGGCTGCGACGGCGCCGGCGTCGGGATGGTCGTCGCCTCGCCACTGATAGGCTTGGTGGTCGGATCCATCTGGATTGGGCTCTGGTCATCGTCGTCGCCATTGACCAACGAGCCAGCGTCACCGCTGGGCAGCGAAGGATCCACGGTGATCGGGCGCTGGAAAATCGGCGCGTCGGTCGTGCTGGTCGGTGCCGGCGTCGGCACAGGCCCAACAGTAACGACCGGCGGCTCAGCGGTCGTGGGGGCAGGCGACGGTGTTGGTTCGACAGCCGGCTGCGTGGTCGTGGGCACGGGCATAACCGTGGTCGAGGTCGGCGCGGGCGTGGCCGTAGGCGTCGTTGGTACCGGCGTCGGGGCAGCGACCTCGCCGATCTTGGCCATCTTGAGCTCGTTCACATAGTAGCCTTGGTTCCAGAGCGCCTTGAAGCCGTCGTAGAAAAAGTCACCAGCTCCGGGGCCGCGCATTGCGTCGTTCGTGCGCGACGAGCAGTCGCCGTCGCTCTCTCCCGGCGGCTTAAGCCAAAGGAAGTAGTCCAGGTTGCTGTAGCCCGTGTCGTCGGTCGGTGGGCGGCCAATGCCGGCGCTCTTGAGGTTGCACCACTCGTCGGTCGGCGCGACGTTGTTGTCAAAGTTGCGTGACGTATCGACGATGCAGTTGAGATCGGGCGAGCCCATGGCGTCTTGGAAACTAGAACAGATCTGTGCCATCGACACGGTGCTGCGGTAGTTGGCCGTGTTGAGCGTAATACCCTTGACGCGACCGGCGGTTTGAAGTTCCTTGATCACGGAAACCACACGCGCGCGTGACTCCGGGTACTCGAGCGCCCAGTAGCCCGCGTCCACGTAGATCTCGGCGTTCGGGTTGCTCGAGAGCAGCTCAATGGCCTTGATGAGGTTGGCCTTGTAGCCAGCGCCCGCGCCACAGCCGCCTTCCTTGGCGAGCAGCCCGACAGCATCCGGTTCGAGTACGTAGAGCGCCTTGCGGTCCTTGACCGTGTCGGCAAGCGTCTTGATGAAGGCCTCGTAGTCGGCGGCGTTGTTGTTGCGGCTTCCAGCAGCCGAGGCACCGGCCTCACAGTCCTTGTTGGGCAGGCCGTACACGACCATGCTCAGGCGCGACGCATCCGAGCACGTCTCCACGAGCCTCTTGGCCGTTGCGGCGTAGTCGCCGGCCGACGCGCGGTCCGTGTACCACGTCGCAACGCCGGCCTTCTCGACGGTGCTGAGCGCGGCCATGGCTTCCGGGTAGAGGTGCATGGCGTCCGAGTACGACGACGACGGGAGCGAGCAGAGCTCTTCGGCCGACGCCGAGAGCGCGCTGACGGCGCAAATAGCCGAGACGGCAAGCGTGTTGCGAAGCAGGCGAGTCATCGGGAGCCGGAGCGTAGTTGTCGTCGGGAGTCGAGGAGAACCGTCGATCTTGCTGCTTGGATTGAAAGGGAGGAAGAGAATTGGAGAATGAACGGAAGAGAGAGCATGGTGTTGCTCGCCTCCTCACTCTTCCTTCTCGGCGTCGTGGGCTCGACGCACCAAGCACCGCGCATTCATGTGAGCACTCTTTCCTCAGCCTCACAGAGAGCCGAGACAGACGTCTTCCACGCACGCCACCGCGCATCCGGCCTCTACTAGTACTCTACATCAACATATCTCGGGATCCGTGCACGAGGCGACTGGATGAACCCATCTTCTCTCGTTCAAGCGAGTCTGGCTTCAGCTTGGCCGATCCGAGATCCTTGACGCAGATGGACGAGATGGCTACATTGCTTATCCAAATACCAATACAAGGTAGACTTTCATCTTGTCAAACATCCAATCTATACCAAAAGAAGGTAGAATAAGGTCTTGACCGAATACAGTACCACCTTGTTTTGAATCTCAGGGGAGGAATTCAGTTGATCAGCTCCGTTGCTGATGTTCAGCATGCGTACTGGGAGACCACATGGGTTCAGCTTTCTGCGACGGCCTCCAGCATCAGAAACGTTGACGCCGCGTCACATCGCCGCACTCACACCGTACAGTACCGGTAGAGGAGCCGCTACATAGTATCTCACAGTGTGCGCCTTGGAAGAGAGACGGCGTGCACCACGACGTGACGTCTGAGTTCAGGTCGCCGTTCCTTGAGGTATCCATCCAGGCGCCGCTGACGTGGGCCGACTGGCCGACTTCTCCATGCGTGCAAGGCGATCGCTCATTGACGGAGTTGCGATTGCTTGTTGAAGGGGAGCGATTGACGAGATGCGTCAAATCGAATCCTGAGCCCAGCACCAGTCAAGCGCCCACATTGGGCTCGTGCAGTGTTGAGAACAGAGACCGCTTCTACGGAGCTTCGATGGGATTCTCACGGAACATGCGTTTCGAGCGCTTATCTGAACCGTGCCATCGCTCCAAGGCGAACACCATCCAGATAGGAAATGACACGAAGGTGGAGTTCAGCAACTTGCCAATGACGTTTCGGTGTGCTAAGGTCAACGCATTCTATTTCGAACGGAGAGCAAAGCCGGCTGGACACGCCAGGAAACGTTGACTTTAGGGTAGTTGCAATTGACTTTAGTACGCATTTGGAACACCTACTTTCTAGGAGCACGAGTCACATCGAAAACGAGTAAAACAAACAAACGAGCGAGTGCGGAGGGGGAGGCCACTACCAACGGGGCCAGCGCGCTCGAGGGAGGAAGACGACGGGCTCTAAAGCTGCGACAGGTACGCCGGGTGAGCCGGGTCCAACGTCGTCGGGGTCTTCATGTCGTCGGCCGTGGCGTCTTGCGCGCGGCGACGGATGTGGATAAAGACAGCGGCCGCAACGGCAAGCGCGACCGCTGCGATCAGCACGGCAGCAATAATGCCGCCCGTGGCCGACGAGCTGCCCTGGCTGCTCTTGTTGTTGGCCGTGTTCGGGTTGCTGGCGATCGTGCTCGGACCGGCATCAACAACCGGTGTCGAGCTCTGCTTAATGTCGTCCACGGGCGACGGCGCCTCGGTCGCGACCGGCTCGTCCGTGGTCGGCACAGGCGTCTTCGACGGGCGGAACGACGGACGCGTTGTCGGCACACCGATCGACGGCGAGCCAATCGACGAGCCCGACGACGAAGACTCCACGGGCGTCTTGGTGACCACCGGCGTGACCGACGGTACGTCCGTGGCGCCCGTGCCAGGCGTCACGGTCGTCGTAGCATCCGGCGCGGGAGTCACAGACGGCAACGGCGTCGAGTCCAGCACGGGCGAAGGCGTCGTGGTCGTCGTAGGCGTGGTCGTTGTAGCGTCCGGGGCCGCAGTAGTACTCGAGGGGCTCGCGGTCGTGGCCTCAGGCGTGGCCGTCGTGGCCTCAGGCGTGGCCGTCGTGGTCTCAGGCGTGGCCGTCGTGGCCTCAGGGGCCTCTGTCGTGGTCTCAGGGGCCGCCGTCGTGATCGACGGCTCCGGCGTGGCAGGGGCACCCGTCTGGTAGATCGAGGTCGAGTCCGGAGTGGGCGCCGGCGCCGAGCCGTCGCCAAACTTGGCCATGTTCTTCGAGTCCACGAAGAAACCATAGTCCCAGAGCTTCTTGAAGCCGTCCACAAAGAAGTCACCGGCGGCCGGGCCGCGGGTCGCGTCACTGGTGTGGCCGGTGCCGTCGCACGTGCCGTCGCTCTCTCCCGGCGGCTTGATCCACAGGAAGTAGTCGATGTTGCTGAGCCCGGTCTGGCTCGTGGGCGGCATGCCAATGCCCGCCGAGCCGACGTTGCACCATTCGGACGACGGCGATCCGCGGTAGTTGCGCGACGTGTCGACCACGCAGCTCATTTGCGCGGCGGTCGAGCCCATGTCGCCCTGGAACTTCGTGCACAAGTCGGTGATCTCTTCGGTCTTGCGGTAGTTGGACGTGTTGAGCGTGATGCCCTTGACGCGGCCGCCGCCGCTGAGCAGGTTCTTGACGACCTCGACCACGCGCTGGCGCGGCTCGGCGTACGCAAGCGACCAGTAGCCGACGTCCAAGTAGATCTCGGCGTTCGGGTTCTGCGACAGCATCTGGATCGCGGTCTTGAGGTTGTCACGGTACCCGGCGGCCTCACCGCAGCCGCCTTCCTTGGCGAGCAACCCGACGGCGTCGGGCTCGAGCACGTACAGCACCTTGCGGTCCTTGACCGTGTCCATGAGCTTTTGGAGGAACGCCACGTAGTCGGCCGCGCTCTGGACGCGGCTGTTCGAGGCCGAGTACCCCGCCTCGCAGTCCTTGTTGGGTAGGCCGTAGACGACCATGCTCAGGCGCGACGACTCGGGGCACGTGGCCACGAGCTCCTGCGCGACTGACTCGACGTTGCTGTCGCGGTCCGTGTACCAGGTCGCGATCGAGTGCTTGGTGACCTCGTCGACGGCGAACGACAGCTCCGGGTAGAGTTGCTTGGCGCTCGCGTAGGACTTCGGCACGAGCGAGCAGAGCTCGTCCTTGCCCGTGAGCGTGCTCGGGTTGCCGGCGTGTGCCGAACCCAGGAGCGCGGCGCTGCAGGCCGCGGCCGCGAAGAGACTGGCGCGGAACACCATGTTGTTGTTGTTGTGATGCTGGGGATTCCTGTGTGTGGCTAATTCGAGAATGATCCGATCCACACTTGCTTGACTGTCCTGCGCACATCATCTCCACCGCGACCGCCGCCGCCGCCGCCGCCGCCCACCCTGCGCTCCTCTTCCTGGACTGTAAAAGACCCGCAACTCCGCGTGGTCGGGTCGTGTCCGGGCGCGTCCAGCGTGAAACGCCATCAGCTGGCTCAGCAAAGCGCAGCGCGAGTAGCGACAACTGACGAACCGAAGCGGCGTAGACACCGGATCTCGATCCAGTCCATCAGGGGAACCGGAGACGTCCGATGAGAGACTCTACTGAGCTGTCTGGGGGACGTGATACAAAAGCGCGACTGGCTCGGTTTTCCACCAGCTGGGGCGGTCGTAGAAATGGTAAAGGCCGGCCGGCCGCCCGCCAGCCCGGCTTTCCGGGCCGGGGTTCGCTGATGCTCATGGACGAGTGTCCTGGTGCGGGTATTGGTCCGCTGTCCTCATGAGGACTCCTCATGGATAGGTGGTGTCGTGGTGCCCGATGAGCCGCCTTCTTCCCATGGGAGCCGTGATCCTGACCGAAGAGGTCCGACACAAAAAGTGGACACCAAGCGTTTGATGGAGCTTGGTGATCCCGAGATCAGCTGGGGCGCCGGAACCTCTTCAAATACATACATGAGTGATGGTTTCTGTCAGTCACCACTTTTGAGCCAGTCGAATACCTTTATATTTGCATACATATGAATACCGATAGTTGGTGTCAAATACGATAGAGTAGAATCCAAGACACGTTGCCGGACGCTCATGCAAAGTACGCGCGCGAGTGCTGGACCTCAAAGGTCTTGGCCTTGCGGCGGCGGTAGACCATGAACGCGATGAATGCGATCGCGACGATCGCGACCACGCACAGCACGACGATGACCGTGCTGGTGACGGCGCCGCCGCTGCTGGACGGTAAGTTAATACCGGCCATCTTGTCGACCTTGTGGAGGTAACCGTTGTTCCAGAGCAGCTCAAACTGCTCGTGGAAGAACTTGCCGGCCTCGGGGCCCACCATGGCGTCCGCTGTGTGGTCCTTGTCGCACTCGCCGTCGCTCTCGCCCGGCGGCTTGATCCACACGAAATAGTCAATGTTGTCGATGCCTGTGTCGCCCGTCGGCGGGTGGCCAATGCCGCCCGTGCGCCGATTGCACCACTCTTCCGAGATGGTTTCGTTGTAGTTGCGGGACGTGTCAATGATGCAATGGAGATCCGTCGACTTGTACGCCGTTTGGAACTTGGTGCAGAGCGCCGCGATCTCCTTGTTCGGGCGGTAGTTGGACGTGTTGAGCGTGATGCCCTTGACGCGGCCGTTGCCGGCCTTGGCCAGTTCTCGCACGATCTCTGCAACCCGCGACGCCTTGGTCTCTTCATTGAGCGTCCAAAAGCCGACGTCCACGTAGATCTCGGCGTTCGGGTTCGCCTCGGTGAGCTTGCCGATCGCGACGAGCATGTTCTCCTTGTACTGCGCGTCTAACCCGCAGCCGCCGTTCGAGATCAAACCAATCGCGTCCGGTTCGAGCACGTACAGCACCTTGCGCTCACCGATGATGGCCACGAGCGAGTCGATAAAGTCGGCGTAGTCCTCGTTCGTGAGCACGTTGCTGTTGTTGGCCGAGTACCCGGCCTCGCAGTCCTTGTTGGGCAGCCCATAGACGACCAAACTGAGCCGCGAGGACTCAGGGCAGGTCGCGACTAACTTTTTAGTCGTCTCAATGTGCTCGTTGTTGACCGTGCGGTCCGAGTACCAGGTCGCGATGCCGCGCTTCTCGAGCGCCGTCAGCGCGTCCTTGTACTTGGGATACTCCTGCTTGGCCGGCTCGTACGACGTTGGCGGCACCGAGCAGAATGTGTCGCCCTTGCTGGCTGAGACCGGCGTCGCGGACCAGCCGATCGTCACGGAGACGCAGAGATAGACCGCGACTAACCAGCGCATGGTATTCGTGGTTGTGTGGTGTCGTTTGACGGACAGATGGATGGACCGGGACTTTGTAGTGTTTATAGACGCGTCGTTGGCAGGTGGCGATTTCGTTTGTGGTTGCCACGCGGGGTCGTCTTTAGCGGCGAGGTCAGTCGGGTTTAGACGCCGCGGCGCGCGGGTTTATACGTCTCCTGTCCTCTTCGCTTCTTCTCGGACGGATCCGAAGGGGAGGGGAGGAACTATCCGATAAATGACGTCAGGAGAGAGAAGCAACAAAACCACCCTGAACTGGGTGATGTGTTGTGGGTGTTGTTGGACCTGGGAGTAAGCGGAACAAAAGCGGGACACGGCATGATTCCCACACGAGCTGGGCAATTTTTTTGGTCCAGCTGCAAGGCACTCGCCAACGCGCTGGACGTATCTTTTGATCTATTGGAACAGGTTATCTAGGACGCATCTTTCTTTCTGCGAGCGCTCATATTTTCATCAGCAATCTTGTATATATCAGTATACTATCTATTGAGTCAGACACAGTTCAGCGTCATCGAAGCACCACGCAAAGTTCAGCTTGACCCACCCGACGGTTTCGACTCAACAATCAAATATACCGAAAAATTCAGAAATAGCCAAAAGATCTCTTCTCGAGCTTGCAGCTCTCCATCATGGAGAGCTGCAAGCTGCTGGAGTCCATCATAGCCATTCGACGATCCGTAGAGGCCGGGTCTCCATCGCTTCCCACCATGCAGCAAGCGACGATGTATCACTGTGGATCGGATGTTGCTGCCACCCCCAGTTAGTCCCCTCCATCCATGGCGATGGCCTTGGTGAGGCCTATTACTTCTATGCGCCAGAACCGTACAGTTGCCTTCCTCAAGCGCGAGTCCACGAGACTAAAATTTGGTGCAGTACTGTACATACTCCATAGGGGACGGAAGTAGGTGACACTTTTGAGGCTGTGAGCGGCCCGATCCAGTCTCGCACTACTGTATATGTTGTGGTTAGCGACCAAGGCGACCGATATATTGACAAGTGAGCAAAGTAGACATTCTAGTGGACAGCATGCAGGTGACTCGCTCATACCGCCATGGACACGTAGGACCTACGCGGAGATTTGTTCTCTGTCGCGAGGCGCTTGCGGCGTATCCGCACGAAGGCCGCGACGGCCAGCGCTGCCACCGCAGCAGCCAACACCGTGAGGATCGCGATGGCTCCGCTGTCCATCGGTTTCGCGGAGCCCGAGGACTCGGTTTGCACTTCGCCGGGCTCCTCGGTGGTCGCACCTGGAGCCGCATCGGTCGGAGCGGGCGTCGGGGGAACAGTCGGTGGTGCTGTTGTGTTCTGCTTCCGTACTTGCTCCACCAGTGCGTTCCAGAGCGCCTCGGCATCAGCATCAAACGCCGATCCAGACGAGGAGGTCTTTGATTCTGAGTCGTCTGGCATCGCACGAGCTGCAGGTCGCGCAGTCGTTGTCAGAGCCGGTGTCTCCATTGGTGGAGCAGGCGTCGTAGGAGCAGACGTCGTTGGTGCCTGAGTCGTTGGTGCCGGCGTCGTTGGTGCAGGCGTGTACTCCCCCACACGAGGCATCTTCTCTTGCTGCACCAAGTACCCCTGTGACCACAACGACGTGAAGGCGTCAAGAAAGAACTCGCCGGCGCCCGGTCCGACCACAGCATCCGACGTGCGGCCCGAGTCGCACTTGCCGTCGCTGTCACCCGGCGGCTTGATCCACACAAAGTAGTCGATGTTGGAGATGCCCGTGTTGCCCGTCGGCGACTGACCGA
Source organism: Pythium biforme (assembly GCA_023337735.1). NCBI lineage: Eukaryota > Oomycota > Peronosporomycetes > Pythiales > Pythiaceae > Pythium > Pythium biforme. The sequence goes on from JAADXJ010000691.1 coordinate 9,152, forward strand.
TGCCTGCGGACTTCAGGTTACACCACTCGTTCTGCGGCGACGGTCCGTGGTAGTTGCGAGAGGTGTCGATGATGCAGCGCATGTCGTAGTTGCCCACCGCGGCCTGGAAGTTGCCGCACAGCTGTGAGAGTTCGCCGTTGGATCGGTAGTTGGATGTGTTGAGCGTGATGCCCTTGACGCGGCCCGAGTTGCCGAGCTGTCGAACGATGTTGGCAACCGCAGACGTCTCCGACGGATTAGAGAGCACCCAGTATCCGACGTCAGCGTAGATCTCGGCGTTCGGGTTGGCCGAGAGCGTCTTGACGGCGGTTTGCAGGTTCGGCAAGTACCCAGACTGCACGGCACACCCGCCGTCGCTTTTCGCGAGCAGACCCACGGCATCGGGCTCGAGGATGTACAGCACCTTGCGCTGTCCAATGATGGACGCGAGCGTGCCGATAAACTGCTCGTAGTCGCTCGCCGTCTTGACGCGGCTTCCAACTGTCGAGAACCCGGCGTCGCAGTCCTTGTTGGGCAGGCCATACACCACAATGGTGAGCCGCGTGTCTTCGCCGCAATGTGCGACGAGCTGCTTGGCCGTGTCGACGTAATCGCCGTTGGCTTCTCGGTCCGAGTACCATGTTGCGATGCCGCGCGACTCGAGCTCGCTCAGTGCAAACGCTGCTTGTGGGTATGTGCGCTTGGCGCCGGCGTACGTGATCGGAGGAATGCTGCAAAGACGCTCGTTGCCCGCCTGCACAGCGGAGACTAGCGCAGTGCCGACGAGCGCTTGGAAGATTGACTTGGAGACCATCTCTTGTTGTGGGTCGAGAGCTTGATGTTGGCGCCGTCAAAATGCGGAATGAGAAGATAGATCGGCCGCTCGTTCGCCGACGATGTCTCCGTGAAGCGCATCGCCAAACACGGAGCGCACGCCAGTGGCGCTCATCTCCTTGTGCATCTCGACCCCCGGGGTCATTCGACCGACTTCTTGTTCTTCGGCATCGCATTCAGATTCGGGGCTCACGCACCCGCGACGTGGGCTAGTCCTTCCGCCTTTGACACAGGTCGGCGATGGACTGGAGAGCTCTTCGATCTGACGCATGCGGAGCCATTTTCGGAATGTGTCCATTTTTGCAGGTCAAAATGCTGGCATTGTGATGCTATATATGTTAAAACACCAAGACAGTGTGCATATTCTATCCAGGTCTTATCTTCCATGAAGGAAGAAACATCACTCATTGGATGGTAGTACCATTTTGCAGTGGTTAAATCATGTTATAAAACGTTGGACCGGACGTGCTATGGTCACACTGCAAAGCACCATATGGTGATGAGACTTGCCCTTCACCCTAACCTAACTCAGTGTGTAACCTCACGGCCTCACCTGTGCATCCACCATGCCCACTAAGATACCGACCCCACCAAGTTCGGAGAGCGCTTCGACTCATCTCGGCACGTCATTCGCCTTCAATGACAGGAGATGGCGCCGTGGAATCCATGGAAGCCTTTGACGTGGAGGTCAATCACGACGCGCCCACACGACCAGTCATTCGCTCTGGTTTCCCCGCAGAGCACAGAGTCCGCCGTGACGCCGTCCGCAATGCCGCTGTCGCATACACCCTTTTGCATCCGCCGTTCTGCGTCTTCCTCTGGATTCGAGAGACCGAAAGCTGGAAGCCATCAATGGATCACAAGTCTCAAGAAAGATTCCAAAATATTGACACTCATCATTATCATTAGACCCAACACGTTGTGATCACGGCCAGCCAGCGGCGGTGCGGGCACGCACGCGACGCACGCCACCTTCATACATAGAGGAACAGCTTCCACAAATCCGTTTGCTTTAGAGCGTCGACAAGTTGCGCGGCGAGTTGCTGAGGTAGTGGATGCGTGGGTCCAGCGGCGTCTTTGTCTCCTCGAGCGAGCGCTGGCGCACACGCACCGCGACAACAGCAACGAGCGCGACGACTGCCGCAGCGATCAGACATCCCAGCACGACGATGCCAGCGCTCACCGAGCCGCCGGCCGAAGACTTGGTGTTGGCCTCCTGCACCTGACCCGCCGGGGTCTGCGTGGACGTCGCGACCGTGTTGTCGAAGACCGGTTGCTGCTCGACAGGTGCCGCGACGACACCGGCAGCAACGTCGGCACTCTCATCAGCCGCCACAGAGGAGGCAGCCGAACCCGCGGATGACTCGGTCATCCCTGTGGTGTTCTTGGCTTCGAAGGCGTCCATCGAGCGGCCCTCCGACGTCGAGTTAGTGGTGTCGAACGAGGCGTCCGTGGGCACCGGCGTGGCGAGCTCCGTGGGCGAAGGCGTCGGGGAGGCCGTGGTGGGAGCCGGCGCCGGGGTCGGCGAGTCGTTCTGCACCTGGCGGATCGTACCGTCGATAGCGGGCATGCCGAGATCCTTGACGAGCGCGCCATTGTTCCAGAGCTGCTTCATGAAGTTGGCGAAGAACGAGCCGGCGCCGGGGCCGAACATGGCGTCGGACGTGCGGCCGGCGCACGTGCCGTCACTCTCTCCCGGCGGCTTGATCCACACGTAGTAGTCAATGTTAGCGTCACCCGTGTTGCCCGTCGGGATCGGGCCGATACCAGCGTTCTTGTAGTTGCACCACTCGCTCTGCGACGAGGCGCCGTTGTAGTTGCGCGACGTGTCGAGGATGCAGTGCAAGTTGAGGCCGCTCGTGGCGCTGCGGAAGTTGCCGCATAGGCGCGAGAGTTCCGAGTTGGAGCGGTAGTTGGACGTGTTGATGGTAATACCCTTGACGCGGCCGACGCCGGCGAGTCCGCGCACGATGCTCGCGACGCTATTGAGGTCCGAGCCGCCTTCCAGCATCCAGTGGCCGACGTCCAAGTAGATGTCGGCGTTCGGGTTTTGTGAGAGCGTGCGCACGGCGATCTCGAGGTTGCCGCCGTAGCCGTAGCTCTTGGCGCAGCCGCCGTGGGCGAGTAGCGCGATGGCGTCCGGCTCGACGATGTAAAGCACCTTGCGGTCGCCGACGGTCTGCTGAAGGTTCGAGACAAATTCCTGGTACTGCGCGCTGTTCTGGTTCTTGGAGCCGACCATGGACTCCTTGGCTTCACAGTCCTTGTTCGGCATCCCGTAGACCACGACCGTCATGCGCGAGGAGGACGGGCACGTCGCGACGAGCTTCTTGGCGACCCCCAACGCGTCCGAATCGCGGTCCGTGTACCACGTCGCGACGGCGTGCTTCTCGAGCTCGGCGATCGCGAACGCCATGTCCGGGTTGCTGGCCTTGGCGCCAGCGTACGTGCCAGGGGCGATGGCACACAGCGTCTCGTCGCCGGCAGAGACGCGCGACGCCGCGAGCGCCGCGAACGCCACGGCGAGTGAACGCCACAACTTCATCATTGTGTGTGGAGGTTTAGATCCTGAGGACGAGGAAGGGAGGGAATCGAGAAGTGGCCCTTGGAGTTTTAGACCGCGGAAGGCAAGTTTAGACGCTTGGGTGTGTGGAGGAACCCGAGTCTTCCCGCAGGATGCGTGGGCAAAGCGCTGCCTGTGGGTCCCACGGATTTCGCTTCCTCGATCGCATTGGCGCGTCTGGCGTCGCCAACAGCCGGCGTGTGGAGTGTTCAGACACCCACAAGGTGCCACCTTAGGTGCCCGAGGTTGTTTGAATTTGGCCTGGCGCTGCACAGTGGAGGGAAGCCATCTGGTGTGATGTGAGGAGTCAGAAACCTATGTAAACGCATCTACGTTGATACATGATAGACGTACCTAGTAGATAGTGTTAGCTACCCACACGTGACCCTGGCATAAGCCATGCACCAGTGAGATCGTATTTGTGGATTGTATCTGAGGTCCTTGATTCGCTCCAGCTGCCCTCGCGCGCAATTGGACAACTGTGGCACTGTCACGTCGGCGACAGTCACCGCCACCCATGCATCTGGAAGGCGGAAAGGCAACCGATCAGGGTGGGCTACCACGTGCAACTGATGGCAGAGCATGCGTGGCGTCGTCCTCATGCAGGTGCGAGTGCCATGCGGCGCTCTCTATCATGGGCTGAACGCAGTTGGTGGACGAGCTTAGGAGTTGAGCGCGCGGAAATGGAAAATCATTGTACGTTCATGAACGAGGCCGCGGGGATTGTTCCGCCACGTATTTTTTCCATGTCTACGGATACATAGACCATGTTGGCGTCGAGTATTCAGTCCAGGTGGCGCGTGGCACGTACACGTATCACGCGAGTCTTGTTTTGCGATGCGTCGGGTATGCGTGAGTAGTCTGGTACTATGTCTCCGCCATGGATACTGCATGAGCTTTGGCACGCAAACGCGCCAGTACAATCAACCATTGAAAGAACTGTGATACATGGAAAATCATCGAGTGGCCCGAACCATCCCTGCTCGATCCATTCACGAATGGGGGCGGGTAAAGGTGGTGAAAGCGTCGGTGATGCCATGGAAGATGCCGAGCAAGATACGAAAAAATCTTTCGGCATTCACGACACTCATTAAGAAAAAATAACATGTCCACCGATGGTAACACACCACTACCTACGCTGAGGTGGACGGGGCCGAGACAGAAGCCACGACAGTTCCTTCTTCCTGTCGTGGCGCTATTAGTGAAGAAACTTGCCTCTTTACAGGATCGTGACCTGCGCGGGGGTTGCGTTGACATGCCCAAAGTTCTCCACAGGCGTGCGGAGGGTGTCGGCGCGGCGGCGCTCCGTGCGGCGGAACGCAACGGCCGCGACACCGACTACCATCACACCAACGACCACGATCGCGGCGATGACACCACCGCCGACACCCGTCGAGGCGACGCCACTGCTCTTGGTGTTGGCAGCGGCCGCTGCGGACGTGCCACCAACTGCCACAGCCGGGGCCTCGTGGGACTCGTTCTCCGTGGTCGTGGAAAGCGCAGTGGCCGTGGTGTTCTTGCTGGCGTTGGCGGCCGCAAGGGCGATGGCAGCGGCCGACGCGGCCTCGGCCTCGGCGTCCTCGGGCAGCGCCTCCAGCAGCGACGGGCACTTCTTTCCCTTCTTCTTCTTCTTCGTGGGCTCGGGCGTCGCCGTGGGCTGCTGCGTGGCCATGGAGATCGGCGCGGTACTCGTAACGGCCGGCGGCGCCGTGGTCTGCGCGACCTGCGCGGCCGGATTGCCGGCCTCGGCGGAGGTCGCCGCGACCGCGAGAACCGCGACCGCGAGAAGCGTCTTCGTGAAGCTGCGCACCATGATGGAGGGGAATGGAAGTTGGCAGATAGACTCGACGGCGCCGAGTTTTGGAAATGACCATTGCACCCGACAGGCACCGCTGGACCAGTACTGGCAATCCACTGTATTAGGTTATAACTTAGGAGCTCTCTGGCTCTCTCCAGACATCAGAATGAGCAGATGGCTTCACGATGAGGCGACAGAGCCCCGCCAGATGGAACTGGCGTTTGGTGAGTCACGAGTGAGGTTTTATTCGTGATCTGAAACGGCTTACTGGCGTTTTGTAGTGTTACAGTATGAACTACTGCACGGTGCGTTTCCAGAAGTTGGCCTGTTCACGATGAAAAAACCTTGGTTTCCGATTTCCCACTTTGATCAGCAAACTGGCGGCGGACGGGCAGACGAACTCGCGACCAGGTATTGGTCTTTGGAAACCACTGGGTTTGTTGGAAACAATGCGTTCAACCAAACACCCTCGGGATTTTGGCCAACTCTCCAAGAAACGGAGTCGGAAATTGTTGGTTCGTTGTGCCAAGGACAAGCGCCACCACGCTAATAACACATGCAACTTCACCCAGTATGGATCCAAGCAAGTGTCCGTTGAATTGGCTGTTGGTGAGGGTTCCTTGAACGTCGAGGCTGGCAGGTTGGCGTGCCAACGCTCAAGTTCTAGCAATTGCCCCCCCCATTGCACACGCTGTCGACGACCAGCTATGCTTGGGCACTCGGCATCAGATATCTACTAAGATAGGACAATGTGCTCTGGAAGCGCTGGGATCCGATTCTGTGCGATCAGTTCTGAGAGAAAAGTTCACTTCAACTTGGAGCCATATCAATCACGCTGTGCCCAGGATATCCTCGAGAAGAGGACGAAGCCTGACCGACGACGTATTAACTCAAGGCATGTTTCATATTCAGTTCGACCAATACATACTTACGCATTTGCATGCATCCACTCACGTATAACCATAGAGACGACTCCGCCTCGCACCGCCACCTAGAGCACCGTGATGCCGGCGGGCGTGACGCTGATGTCGCGGAACGTGTCTACCGACGGACGCGTCGGATCCTCAGTGCGGTGCTGGCGGCGGCGGCGGAGAGCAACCGCGGCAATCGCGATGGTCATGACGCCAGCCACGACGATCGCTGCGATCGCGCCGCCTGGAAGACTCACCGAGGCGGCTTCCGTACTCTTGGTGGTCGCGCCATCCGCGGCAGCAACACCACTCGCTTGCGCTTCTGGCGCCGCGCGACTTTCGTTCTCGAGTGCCGAGAAAGAGATGGATTTCGACGAAATGTTGGGCATCGACGCATCGCTAGCGGGGGGCTTGACGGCGCCAGCAGAGGCGTTCTCCACAGCGTCTGCGCTTTCCTCGAGGTCCGATTTGCACTTCTTACCGATCTTACGCTTGCGCGTGGGGCCAGGAGTCGACGACGGGTCTTCGATCTCGCGAGACTCAGTGTGCGGCTTAGCAAGATACTGAGCGGCATTGCCATCCTGCGGTACTTGCGTCCAGGTCGCGGCATCTGGCGACTGGGATACTACTAGCGCAGGCGTGGTTTGGACTGGGCTCTGGGAGATAGGCGCTGAGGTGGGGTGGACCGATCCATCGATCATTGGCATCTTCTGTTCCTTCACGAAATACCCGTTGTTCCATAGCTCCACAAAGTGACCCTTGAAAAACGATCCCGCGTCCGGACCCTTCATCGCATCAGACGTGTGGTCGCCACCCTCGCACGAGCCATCACTC